>JAHZNG010002526.1:0-12867 GCA_027744375.1 Orchesellides sinensis
AAATGACCCTCAAAACCTCGTCATAAAGTCTATGAATCCAACGGAACGGGTTCCATCTCCTAAGGAAATCAAATTGCATGGATGTTACTGGAAGAATAACTTTTGGTCTACCAATCGCGACCTCTCATATTCCAGAGATGTTTATAATAGTTTGAATCCGAGCATTTAATGGAAGCGGCTTCTTAGCGGGAGGGAAACGGTAGCTGTGTAATATATACAACAGAAGTTTTAATGAAGTTGTTCGTCGGTGCACTCCTTGCTAAAATGTTGATTCTGTTTACATATCAAGGCGTAAACGTGTATTTTTTCTAAAAATTGATAGAAATTAATCTAATGTTTTTGTACACTGTACACGTTCTTTATATTTAAATTCTACTGTGCACTGAAAATTATGTTACACTAGTGGCGAAAGCTGGAGCGTTCGCCAAACATGTTTTTCGCCACTCATATAAAATACCTTGCATGTAATGTTACAGCGGTATTTTGTTCTACTGGATTGATATTGAATTGCGCTACAATAAAGTTTGATTTTAATTAATATTATGTAGTTTGTCGATGTCTCGTTGTAAATATAATACAAGCTTTTGATATTACAGGCATTAAACTGTAGTCTACCATTGCAAATTTTGGAGCGACTTCAACTGCAAAAAAGTATATAGGGGCGCAATACAATATCGTTAGTCTTATAAATTTTCATACAGCAAATTTGTTAATAACTTTTGCGCACAATACTAATTGTTTGCAGTCAAAACAAACATAAAAACGTATTTTTCAAGGACAAGGTCGCGTAAATAATAGTTCACGCTAATTGATATTTGGCTTCTTTAACTTATATTTAGTTTTAACTATTAAACGAATTCATTATTTTATAAAGTTGTACTAAAAGTTGTGGGTATTCCTTACTTATAAATTCATTTTGTAAGATATCCTAAGAATGCATTTAATACAATGCATCTACCTCCAGTTTTGGATTTACACTACGTTTTTTCCAACCACTTCATCAGAGATTAAATCTGGTTGTAGAAAGGAAAAGCTCCAAATCGCCTTTTTGGTCAGTAGATCTGTAGAACTGAATGAATTCTTCTTTTCTAGAATATCTGAGTTCTCTGAAGCCATACTGAATGCGGCCAATCAAAATTTCTCGGGTTCTGAACTCGCTCTTGCAACTTTTGGGAGGCATGATTAAAATAAAACTATTCAAAACATTTACTAATACTAACTAATAACTAATAAAGTTATTTAATAAGTTAGTTTCAATAATACTTCTGTTACAGTTCAAATTGCTACCAGCTTATTCAAAAATTTACTACTCAGTCCTCCGATTTCTCGGAAGCTTCTGTCAAAAGATTTGAAAACGCCCCAATCGAGCTACTGAATGCGGCCAATCAAAATTTCTCGGGTTCTGAACTCGCTCTTGCAACTTTTGGGAGGTATGATTAAAATAAAACTATTCACAACATTAACTAATACTAACTAACAACTAATAAAGTTATTTAATAAGGTAGTTTCAATAATACTTCTGTTACAGTTCAAATTGCTACCAGCTTATTCAAAAATTTACTACTCAGTCCTCCGATTTCTCGGAAGCATCTGTCAAAAGATTTGAAAACGCCCCAATCGAGCTAAACCACGCTCTGAATGGGATTTTTGAGACTGTAAATGACAACACCCTTAAATGGGCTCATGCATACCAAAATAATGTGATCAAAGTAATTATGGTAATCACCAACGCACTTAGTTCGATTGACTCCTCCAATTTGGAGGGGAGGTGTGTACATGAATCGGAGAATCAAATTTGGTCTGCACTGAAATCAAAGCATATTCAGTTATCCATAATGGTAAATTTGGATTCAGATCAAAGTCTACTTAACGGATGGATAGAACAACTACACCAAAAGAAGATACGGCACTACGTAGAACAATTTGACCTAACTGCAGCAGATGGAAAGCAAGATATTGGCCCTCTCCTCACCTACGCTCTTCCAACCTTTTCATGCAAAGGTATAACGGGTAGGGGTGAGGAGGATGAGATGCAAATGCAATGTGATGGAAGAGATGTGAACCCCATAAAACTCCAAGTTGCATTTGTCATTGATCGCTCCCACTCTTTTGAAAAGTTTTTCAAGCAGTTGAGTGAAGCTCTACCTACAGTTATAGACCATTTGGAAAAGAAGTTCCCTGGGTCACAGTACGCTTTAACTACATTTTGCGACTATACTGTTTCCCAGCTTCCAAAAACATCGGATGAAAAGAAGATTAAGGGACATGAGGGAAATGTATTGCCAAAGTCGTAAGTGATTTTGAAATACATAAGAACATTACATGTCAAAATATATTTAAAATTTTAATTTGCTTTAAAATGCATGTAGAGAGGCATGCTACAAACTTCAACAGCGATTTACCCGAAACAAAAATGAGATTAAAGAAAATACTAGAAAAGTGGTAATTGGGACAGGTGGAGATTACCCTGAGGATTCCCTTACCGCTCTCTTTTGAACAATGGCAGATACTCAGGTATGAAGACAAATATTTACACAATGTTTATAGTGGCAATAACGTATAAAATATTTGTTCTTGGTACATTTATGTTGTATAAATAGATTGGCTGGAACAAAGGGGAACGAGATAGTGCAGGGAATATTGTTAAGAAGCTTGTAGTTTTGATAACGGACGACAGGACGCATACGGAAAGGGATAATCCAAGATTTAAAGACAAGGAAAGACGGCACATTCCAATTGGAGACGGTTCTGATACTTGCGAAAACTCTTTTATTCCCACGTGGGAGCAAGTTGCTAAACAAGTAAAGGATAATAACATTCATTTGGCTGGGTTTGTATCGAAACTTGATTATTGGAGAAAAAATATGGAGACGCTGTTGGGAGTTGCGCATCCCATTCTTAAGCTGCTGGACTTAGCAAATGTGGTGGATCTTGGGAATGACATTGAAAGAGTGGTAAAATCAAGCATTTATTGCGAGTTGGAACTAGAGGACCCGCCAGCTTACAATATTCTTGGTCTTTGAACATATAAAATGAACTAGGTTTAATATAAAACAGTACCATAATTACGTTCAAATTACCAGTAGTTTTGTTAAAGGCCTTTTCATAGAATGCTTTTTGTTAATTGTTTGCAGTCATAATAAATTTTAAATGAAGGCCAAGGTCGTTTAAGCGATAACAATATTAAGTTCGTGGTTAGCTGTATAAATTTCAAAAATTATTTTTATCTAATAGGCAACTATACAATTCAAAAAGCCATTTCAGGTTAATCGCAACTTCTAAAATACTTTAAGGATTTATACAATTCGATGCCTTCTGACTTCTCCAAAGCATCTGTCACGAGGTTTGACGGTGCACCGATTGAGCTAAATCACGCTCTCAATGGAATTTGTGAAACTGTAAACGATAACAAATGGGCTCCTGTATCCCAAAAGACCGTTTTAAAAGGGATTATAGTAATTACGAATGCACTTGACTCAAATGACTTCTCCAAGTTAGATAGAAATTGCATACATGAATCCGAAAATGAAATTTGGAATCCAATAAAATCGAAGAATATCCAATTCTCCATAATGGTCAACTTAAATTCCAAGCTTAATCTTCTAAATGGATGGTTAAAGCAACTTCACAAAGTAGAGATACATCACTAAATAAAACATCAAAGTATAACTGCTGCTGAGGGGAACACAGATATTAGTCCTTTGATCACGCATACGCTCTTCTATCCAGTTGATGTATAGAAATGACGGAGAGATCTGAAGAGGAAGAAATGCATTGCGATGGATTAAACGTCAACCCCATAAAACTCTTGGTGGCATTTGTTGTTATCCGCTCCCCCTCTTTTGAAATCTTTTACCTACCGTCATAGAGCAATTGGATAAAAAATTTCCTAAATCGCAATATGCGTTAACTACGATTTGTAGGTACACTGTTGACCTACTTCCGCAAATGATGTTAAAAAGGTTGAGGGACACTTTGGAAATGTATCCCTCGCTGGGACAAAGGGACACAAGTGTTGTCAACCTCGTAAGGTTAAAAATATTAATATTAAATATATTCAAATAAACATTTGTTATTTTTATTGTTTAGGGAAGCATGCTACAAACTTCAGCAGCGGTTTGCTACAAATAAAAGGGAAAATTAATAACAGACATGAAAAGTGGTCATTGGCACGGGCGGAGATTATCCAGAGGATTCCCAACTGCTAATTTTTTAACAATGGCAGATAAACATGTATGAAGAATATATTAATAGTTGCAGTCGTAAAAATACATTAATTAATATTTTTATTTTGATGTTGATTTAATTTGAATAGATAGGATGGAACAAAGGTGGTCGATACAGCCAAGGCCATTATATTAAAAAGCTTGTGGTTTTAATTACGGATGATACGATACATATGGAGGTTGCCATGACAATCTAAGATTTTACCATCTAAAAGTGGATGGCTTGGACAATTATGAGAATTCATTTATTCCTTTGTGGGAGTTGCTAAACAGATGGAGGATAATAATATTCATTTGGCTGGCTTTGTTTCCAAATTTGATTATTGGAAAGGGAATATGGAGAAGCTGTTCGGGATCTCACTCCCCATTCTAAACTTGTTTAATGGACGAACGTAGTTAAATTTGGGGATAACATTGAGAGGGTGGTAAAGTTGAGTATTTATTGCGAGCTGGAACTGAAGGACTCGCTTGCTTACAATATCCTTGGTCATTGAAAATTTAAATTATAATAAAGAAATAGAACCGATTACGTTCAAGTGATTTAGTTCATGGTGAAAGGGATACGGTGCGTTATTGGCGTTGCATGTAACTTGTGATTGAATTTTGGTAGTATGAATGTTTGATGTTGTCTGGTTGAATAAGATGGCTTTTGCAAATAAACTATTATGATTAACTACAGGAAGAATGTGTGTTTGAGAATTGAAAGTTACTCTTTAATACAATACGTCAAGTGAATTGGGGTAACCAACCAACCAGCTTGGTACGCGGCTGACAGTTCTCGTAAGATCACTTAAGTAAAGCAATGCGGCCTTTACTGAAATTGTAGGATGGGTGACCGCCCTGCAAAAGTAGGAGCTATTGTTGGTAATCCTACTCGGCTCGGTGTGTGCTTCGGCCAGTACGGGGTAGGTATCCTGTAGTTCCCTTCGGGGTTATCACGAGGGAGGTGATTATCTCTACAGGATCCTCTAGAGTTTCCCTTCTCTGTGAGATGAGTTACCGGTGGGAGATCAAGTCTGGAAAATGACCTGAACCAGCCTAACTATAAAGACTTAACTTAACTTAATCATGAGATTGGACTAGAAGCATTTCTAACATGTAACTGAAATGAAATTTCTCGATAAAAAAGTACCTCGTTCATTGCTCAACTAGTTTTTTATAATGCGTATATAGTATCATAATTTGCTTGATTGATTTCGATTATCAGTTTGTTTACAGAGAAAGTATCTATTAAAAATATTTGCGCGTGGAGGACCAGGAAAAGCCGATGTTATCAATAATCGCGGTCACCAGCCGTCAGTCTTGAACTTGAGATAGCAGCGCTAATGCTAGAACTCCTGAGCAAATATATATTATAAACTGTTTATATGTTGTTAGCTTGAGCAAACTAAAAAATATTCAACTTTTACCAGTTAGTCTTATTAATAATCAGTTAAGCCTAGTCTGACACCTTTTGAGTTGTACTAAAACAACAATCTATTCTTCATGAATTTGAAATGGAGGAAGAAGGAGTTTGTTAATTTGTGACACTTGCTTTTTAAAAATTAAGTTTGGAAGTTTGTACTAAGTTTTCTGTTTTTATTGGCTGTCCCTTGTCACGTAAGAAGTATTTAGGAGCTAATTAATATCTTATTCTTGGAACTTACATATACCTATATGTATATATATGAAGTAACAATAACTATAAAAATTTGCAGTGGAAAAATGAAAGGCAGTATAAGGCATGATCAAAACCAATGTCTTTAGTTTACAAACGATACAATTTTTAATTATATTTTGATGTCTGTAAATTATCTTTCTGATTACATATTACGTGCTTATAGTTTGGGTGCCCAAGCGTCCAGTATCATTTCCGAAGCCTTATCAGCCAACATCATTACAATTGAGTTTAAATTGGCGTTAGGAATCTCCGGCATAATCGAAGCGTCGACGACGCGGAGTCCTTTTGTGTTTAAAACTCTAGAAGATCAGAAAACGTAAATTGAAAAGGCAAACAGGAAACAAGTTTTGATGCTGTTTAATTTACATATTCTTGTAGGTACCTTAACCCTGGATCTACAACGGCTTTAGGATCACTTGAACCTCTGCCCATCGAGCAAGTTCCGCAAGGGTGGTAAACAGTAAGCGTCATTTGTCTAATGTAACATTCATAATACTCAGTAGATTTAAGAGCGTACTTTTCACACCCTGGAAAATGTCTCTCAATCAGATGAGCCCCATGCTTGCGGAATGCTTCAGTGTTCTCGACCAGATTCACAGTGAAGTTAAGTCCTACAAATACGGGAGAAAGCATAAACGAGTACAAATAATTGTAAAAAATTTATTCCGAGAAAAACCATCTTCAAAAATTTTTTATACCCTCAATCATGATTTTGATATCGTCCGGATGACTGAAATATTTTGGGTCTATGATTGGGTTGTCCAAAGGATTTCTTGTCGCCAACTTGATTTCCCCACGAGAGAAATACTTTGCTAACATAACATTTACCATAAAACCGTCCTTGTTCTCATATCCCCGAATGTATTTCTTACTCAATCCCCTTTTCAAGTTGTTAAACTTCTCAAATTCAACAGTCATATCTGGAGTAGCTGATATTAGTACGAGCTGAATGTCTGGAGAAACAGAAGTTAAGTTCCTGTTTCTTTTCTTGGCAACTGAACTGTGAACATAAGCCACAGCATTTGATCCCATTGGCATCGCTATGAAACCTTTTTGACGTGAAAAGTAGGTTACCAGCAGTTTTAAATTTACATCACGCCCAACAATAAAAGACTCCCCTTTAGTTTCAAGGTTGAATGGCCCAAAGGTCACCATAATATGGTCCTGAAGATTCTGACCTACTGGAAGATCCACTTTGGTCTGAATCCTTAATGATGTCAGATGCTCCCGTGGTCCAATTCCAGATAGCATTAATAACTTTGGTGAGTCCACAGCACCCGCACTCACAATAACTTCTTTCCTTGCTCTTACAAAATGCTCCAACCCATGTCGGACGTACGAGACGCCACGGGCTTGATTCTTCTTGTCCAAATGTATTTTAAATACTCTGGCATACCGGTAAATTTTAAGATTTTTCCTGCCAAGGACAGGTCTGATAAAAGCGGAATATGCTCCAAACCGTCTCCCATCCTTAATTGAAGCGTCCATCCTGCTAAAACCTAACAAAACAACTTTTACCCTGAATGAAAACCATCTAGGCATCTTCCTTCTCATATTCTGTTACACTTACTTGCTTCTTGGTACCCATTTACATCTTGAATTGGGTATCCCATTTCTCGCCCAGCGTCCAAGAAAGGAGTTGACAATGGAGTTTCTTCTACTGTACTAACGTACACACCACCTCCACCTTTTTTATGCCATTTGGCTACAAAAATGTTTTTGGTTTAAAAACATAATTTTATTTGCATTTACAACAAGATATTTATATTTTAAAAGTTTTCACCATCATAATACTGGCCGTGATAGTCTTCAATGTTTTTAAAGTTCCTCAGAATATTTTTATACTTCCATATATCACATTTAGCAAGCTCCGCCCATCTATCATAGTCGTTTGGGTTTCCACGTTGGAACATCATAGCATTTAAGTTACTGGACCCTCCAAGACCCTTACCACGTGGCCAAAAGCTTCTCTTAACACATAAACTAGTAATTTATCAACATGCTTTATGTGCAAAATTAGTTTAAACTCATCTCACCCACCTGGCCATTTAATGCTAAACAAGCATTCCTTTGTGGAACAGTGTAAAAGTTATAGGCAACTTGTGGAATTTGGAGCACTGATGCAAAAGCTGCTGGAATCGCTTGTATTGGATTTGGATTGCCACCAGCCTCCAAAAGCAAAACTTTATAGTTTGGATTGGCAGACAGGCGATTTGCTACAACGCAGCCTGCTGAACCCCCACCAACTATTACAAAATCAAACTCTTCTATTTCACGAGGGCCTTTATAATTTGATAACTTTTGGCTTTGAAGAAAGTCGGCATACTGATCCCAAAATCCGAACGTGAGCACTACAATTGGCAGGGCAGTATACGAAACGGATAGCACATTACGTGTAAATAGGGAACGTAAATTATGCAAACTAGCAAAATTTGGAACTGTTAGGGTTAACAGGATAGCCAAAGATAAAATTTTTGTGTTCATTTTGTAGAAAATTTTCAAAAATTTAACATTTATGATTGAATCGTTCAATAGACAAGCAGATTGTTTGTCGGTGAAGACACACTCAAGCTTGAGTAGCCAATAGTCAGAAAAGTTGAGAACGATCACCAACAACATTTACGTAAAGCAAGATTAAATTGCATTAAATTTTTTACCGATTTGTTCATGCGTAGGTTAATGTATGGGTAAAAATCTCATTACGTATTCAAGAATCTGACTTCAATCCTGTATTGCAAATGATAAACGACTAGGGATTTACAAAAATATTGCAGCATACTATAACTATCAGGATGAGGTTTGATATTTTAGCATACATGATATGTACCATATATTTATTGCTAATGTTCAAGAAGCACGACAATGCCTTTAGGAAAAGATTGGAGACTGTTTAGAATTACGAAATCAGAAAATGCCGACAGTCATGATTCACAGCTCTGGAGCATGGATAACCCATGATTGACACGTGTGGCAGACAACGGCAAAAATATGATGTCTACAGTATACAAAATTATACCTATGTATCGTGGGAAAGCTGTTGGCAACTTATGAAATCATTGCATTCAGCAAATGATCGAAAGAATACTTTTCGAATATAAATTTTTTACGATAAAAAATCGTTGCCAGATTTTATTGTTTATAAAATAGTATCAGATTGTTAGTTCTTATCAGGTTTGTGCCGATAGTATTTTTCATATGATGGGAAATCAAGTCGACTGAATCTCAAATTAGGTATGCTAATTTCCAATTTTCAATATTTGAATAAAAAGGTGCAGATGTATGCTTACTTGTATTATGGGAACTTACTCTGGAAGTAATCAAATATTTAAACTAATTTTTCGGCTAAAAGATAAAACGGTCTGGCATGTTTGGTTTAGCTTTGTAAACTGAATTCATGGAAATCATGCAATCAATGCGAAGAGTAGCACTGAGATTTATCAAATCAAATGGTAATATATAAATGGAATCAATACATGCATTAATATAAGTACAATGATTTATTGTAGTTGCAAAACCTATTAGCAAAAATATAAAAAGTAAAAATATGTTTTGGAAATACGAATTCCAGTACCCCTCCCATTTGTAAGTACAAGGAGCATTGGTATCCATTTGAAAAAATATATAGCAGAGCAGTCTTGACTTGAGTTTTAAGACTTGGTAGCAAACGCAAAAAAGTAGGCTCCTTTGTGAACTTAAAGTATTACGAGATGATCTTATTTATGAGTCAGCTCTTCATAATTACTTAGTAATAGAATCCCAGTAGCGTAAAATCATTTCTGAAGCCTTATCAGCCAGCATCATTACAATCGAATTTAAATTAGCATTAGGAATTTCCGGGATTATAGATGCATCCACAACCCGAAGACCTTTAGTTTTCAAAACCCTGAAATGCATCCGATTTTAATTAGATTTAGTAAATACGAATTACATAATGAATGAGGAAAATAAAATATTAACTATTTTGACCAACCTTAACTGCGGATCCACAACTGCTTTAGGATCACTTGGACCTCTACCCATCGCACAAGTTCCACACTGGTGGTACACAGTAAATGTCAGTTGTCGTATGAAACATTCATAATACTGTTCAGTTTTAAGTGCATAGCTTTCACAACCTGGGAAATGGTTATTTATCAAATGAGCTCCATGCTTTTGGAACGCTTTTGTATTTTCAATCAAGTTCACAGTAAAATTAAGCCCTGAAACAAAAGTATAAATGAGCTGTTAAAAATCTTGTAAAACATGATTTGGGCATACCTCTAAAATACTTTTAACTGCACACACTACCCACCATCAACCAATATTTTGATATCGTCCGGGTGGCTAAAATATTTTGGATCTAGAATGGGGTCCGCTGATGGATTTTTACTTGCCAATCTGATCTCTCCGCGAGAGTAGTACTTTGCTAACATGACATTAACCATAAAACCATCTTTGTTCTCATATCCCCGCATATATTTTCTAAACAGTCCTCTCTTTATATTTACAAATTTTTCAAGGTCATCGTAGAGATCTGGTAGATATGAAAGCGTTAGGAGTTGAATGTCTGGGGAAACACTTGTCAAGTTGTGGCTTTTACTTTTGGCAAGGGAACTGTAAACATACGCAACAGCATTTGCTCCTCCAGGGGGCATAGCCATGACCCCAGCATGACGTGTAAAATAACTCGTGAGTACGTTCAAATTCATGTCCCTTCCAGGTATAAAAGTCTCTCCTTTGGTTTTAAGGGTAAAAGGTCCCAAAGATGACAATTATCTCTTTTCTTGCTCTCACAAAGTGTTTAACTCCATGCCTAACGTAAGTAACGCCACGTGCGTGTCTGTTCTTGTCCAAATGTATTCTTCGTACTATTGCATACCGGTAAATTTTAAGATTCGTTCTGTTGAGTATAGGCTCAATAAATCCGGAATATGCTCCAAATCGCCGACCATTCCTGATGGAAGCGTCCAGTCTACTAAAACCTAACAAGAGAAGATTATTTTTATCTTGCATTACCTCTTAATTTTTTCTGCATTACGTTACAACATAATCTTGACATACTTGCTTCTTGATGACCATTGACATCCTTCGTAGGATAGCCCAATTCACGTCCAGCCTCTAAGAAAACGGAAGTCAATGGTGTTTCTTCAACTGTACTGATATACACACCTGAGCCGTCATGCTTGTGCCAATTAGCTGATAAAATAATAAAAAGCCTCCATTTTAGATGCCCACATCATTACAAGCATAATATAAGACATTAATGAATAGGAAATATCACCATTAAAATACTGGCCGTGGTAATCCTCAATGTTTTTAAAGTTCCGTAGTATACTCTCATACTTCCACTCATTACTTCCTGACAGTTCAGCCCATCTGTCAAAATCGAGTGGGTTTCCACGCTGGAAGAACATCGCATTTAAGTTACTTGACCCTCCAAGACCTCTGCCACGTGGCCAAAGACTCCTCTACAATCAAAACCACAATATGAACGAATGTCATTCTTAATTTTTCAAAAAAGTAGGCGGTAATAATGGGTATTTCAATACTAACTTGGCCGTTTAAGGCTAAACACGAATTTCGTTGAGGAACCGTGTAGAATCTATAGTCAACTTGTGGTATATGGAGCATACGTGTAAAATAAGATGGAACAGCTTGCATGGATTCGGGTTTCCACCAGCCTCCAAAAGTAAAACTTTGTATTTTTCTTTGGCAGAAAGACGATTTGCCAGTACACTGCCTGCCGAACCCCCTCCAACTATAATAAAATCATATTCTTCCACTCTACGATGACCTTTGTAATTCTCCATAGTTTGGCTTTGAAGGTAGTCGGCATACTGATCCCAGAAACCGAAGGAAAGTACTGCAATAGGAAGTGCATTATACAAAACGGAAATCACATTACGGGAGAGTGGTACAGTCCCAATATCCAGGGCTGCAGAATATAACACTGCGTGGGTGAACAGGATAGTAAGTGACACCTTTAAAGGCATTTCGTGGTTTAGAAAACACCTAAAGCTATGCATAATAATATAAGTACGCTTTTGTAGCAAAACATTTAAATTTATGATAATTTCTTGTCTGAACTCTTTTCATGATGAGCCTGCAAATAATACTGGATTCATTTGGGCAGGTATTTGTCAGTTATAAGCACGGTATTATCAAAAACACCGTAGAATATTATTACCTGTCTGCATGACTTTTCTCATGTCAGTTATTACTTTTATTATATGTACCTACATGTTGTTGTTTTATGTGTAAACCTGTTTAAATAAAAAAGTGGTTTTCTATAGGAAAACAGACTGGATATAATTCTGAAGCTATTATGCAGATTTGGAAAATTCTACTTCACAAACAACAGGATAAAACAAATAAGTAAAAAATTCAAACTATCACGTTCTATCCCAAAGTTTCCCATTATGAAATTTTACGTTGTTGATTGTTGTTCTTGCCAGCTTACAACTTACAAGGTCACGGTTATTCTTTAGGTTAAAACAAGGAATATCGTGTACAAGCAAAGTGGTCAATCAACTTTCGACCGAGAAAAATGTTATCTGTGGCAATGCCCATTTTTTACAAATGTATGGCTGATATGAGCAGGTATTCCTATTTACATATACATATTTGCTCATTGAAACATTCGGGTAAGCTGTTGGGGAAAATATCCTGACCTGCATAGCTTTCAGCATTTTTGTCCTTTTTTAGTGTGGATGGGGATATTTGGCTACACTGTACTTCAATTATTGACTGGCTGATGGATCATTAGGAAAATACCTATTTTAAAAAACGCAAGTTTTTAATGAGTCATTTCGATAGTTGTCTTACAGATGAGGTTTGTTTTTTTAATGTAAAAACAAGGTAATGGTTTTAGACATGCATGACATGATGTGTAATTTTGTTGGGAATAAAAAAAACATACTTTTACACAACTGAACAATTGCAATCATGTATCTTAATTTATTTTGATGTTACGGATTTACAGTTTATTATATTCCTCACATT
>JAHZNG010002527.1:0-21543 GCA_027744375.1 Orchesellides sinensis
CGAGGTCATAATAATCTAATGTCTCTAATTTATCTTCCCTTACGGTGGTAGCGCTAGATGTAACCGTCAAACTGGACAAGAGCGGGCATCGATCATACCTTCTTTCTCTTTTTTTCTCGTATCTTTGCACTTGAAGGGACATGGAACTGCGTAACTGAGATGCAGACTTGAGCAAACATTATGCACGTATGATTGTATGCATGTTATTCATGTCGGTACGTGGAATTCATACATCAAAACGATGTAGATTGAATGATACAAGAATGGAATATGAATGAAAATTCCTTGGCTATTATATACATTTATGCATTACCTGGCAGTGGAACAGTAAAATATGAGCTACTGATTTCCTGGTCTGTGAGCTTGTGACGTGTCAAGCAGACAAATCTGGATCGTGAGTCTTCATGTGTAAGATAATGGATTACTAGATCACCATTTGGCAGCAAGTGAAATCTCCCCTCTGAATCATCTTGAACACCTGCTCACATAAATTTTATACACGAGAAAAAACATTCATGCATGTTACACATATCAACTTACAATGTGAATATATTATTAGGTAAAGTCTATTTTAATGAGCACGTATTACAACTATAAGCCATATGCATCTTTTCTTCTGTTGAATCATCATTACTCAAGCTTACTTTTATCATGTTTTTTTGTTCATACAGTTATTTGACAGTGCAATATGAATTAAAATCCTAACTGACGCTGACAGTGAGGATTTAGCTAGGCTTCCTTTCAGTCCTTCTTTCATTAAAACTTGAGCTTAGTTAGAGTTAACTAAGAGCTTGGTTTGAGTTGAAGTAAGGCCTTGTGATCTTTGCATGATTGTAAATAAGGTTTCTTTAATGTCCATGAAATTGTCCATGGCCATCTTGTATATATACGTGCAAGTTGAGTCAAACGCTGTAAGTTGTAAGTTTTCTGTCTTGTAAGGTCACAAGTAAACTAAGCATGTTCTCTTGATTTCTCATCCTTTTGCGAAAAAGAAAACATAATGTACATTTTACATAATATATGGTTGCTATTATCCGATTCCATAAACTAAAGAGAAAATTGAAAAGTTTAAAATATCACGTTCCATCTAACTTCACACAGTTATATATAATTTCAACATAATTTATGAAAGAATTTTGCTCCTATAAAATGATAAAAGTAGGTTGGCCAACGTAAATTTCCAACGAAATATGCCTCTTCAAAAACCTCATTACTCTAGATCCTTGGGAGGTGTTTTTCTACTGGGGAACTGGCGCAGAAACGTCAAAGTATCAAGCAATAGTAATAAGAAGTAGTATGAGATAAAATGGGGGTCATTTAGAATCATATATGTAAAGAGTAGGCGGATCCCAACCACAATGAAGAACAAGTTGAACATTCTAGTTATAAAATAGGAAGCCGTACTGGTTATAGTAAAATGTGAATAAAAGAGTTTTTATTTGTGATGTAAAGCTTGACAATGAGAATGGGATAAAAAGGATTCTCCGGTTGTTCAAAGAACCATTTCTCCATTCCCACCGCCCCCTCCCCGTGTAACTTACAAAAAGGCAAGTTATAAAAAAGGAAACTAATGATCACCGTAAAAGGAATGTCGTGGTTTTCCAATGAGTTTCCCATCGCGTTTCCATCCTGTAACTTGAATGAAGTCCCTACCTCCTCCCATTAGGTCAACCTCACATTTAAGAAGCAGCGCAACTTTGCTCCCAGCAGGTACTTGGCGTGGTATCATCCTCACTTTGGCTGACCACTGTTGAGCTATCACTACAATCCAAAGTTACAAAATTCAGAACATTAACTATAAAGTTGCTTTTTTAATGTTGCAGAAAATTAAATGAAAAAGTGGAAAAAAGACAGCGTTAAGACTGAAGATTTTCAAGCAGTTTTTTGTTCTTGTGTACCCAGGTGCATATAATCTGCGTTAAGATGATTATTACGTCGGTATAATATGTATGGGTGTGTAGGTATGTATGTACGTAAGCACAGTGTAGTATAGTAACGGCTGTGCCTCATACTCCATAAGTACATTGGATTCATGTAACAAGTGGGGTTCTATAACTTTAGCTTGTCATCCATTCTTGTATGAAAGTATATAATTTTAAAAAGCGTTTCTCTTTTAACTAAGCTTTTCCTAGTTTATGCAATCAAAAAGACAATAGAATTTGCATAAACTTCTTTACTTATTCCTCATTTCTAGCAGGGGAGACAGTATCAGCCTTTTGTTCGCTAAGTTAAGTTGTAGTTATCTTAAGGTATTAGAGGAATGTATGAAGTCATCATTTTTAGGAAAGAATTTTTGTTCTTATCAACTTTTAAAAGGAAAAATATAATGCGGTTATAAGCACATGTACAGTGCCCATTTAGACGTAAAGAGAAAGAAAGAGAGCGAGAGAGAAAACGATGTCTGATGTTTACACGAGTCAAAAGACAGACTTAGAAGATTAAAAACAAAAGAGCACAGTAATGCATGAATGGAGGTGTTGCAATGCAGCCCATTTTAAATTCACTTATGTTTTTACGCTTTCTGCATGTACGAATCCTAATATACATACATACATTTGCCACTTTATGCACAGTTGGGCTCGTAAAGAAAGAAAGGAATGAAAATAATACGCCTGAGTATTACATATTCAAGTAATGGTTAGACTAGAAATGTATGAATGAAAAATATTAAAAGCCTTACCAGCTCTCACTTGAATATCGCGAGACCGTATGGCTCCCACGGCATTTGAAGCAAGGCATCTGTAAGTTGCAGAGTGGATGTCCTAAAACATTCCCAAAGGGGCAAGGAAGAAAGCTCAGCACAAAAAGGTAATTGCATATTTTAATGTAGAACTCTCTCATGACAATGAGTTAGCTCTCTGACGGAATTATTTTTCAAGAGTGGTTCAACATAAACGTAAAAAGTATAAATGCATTTAACAAACAAAAAAGGTGAAAGCTGTCGAGTGTTGATTTTCAAAAAACAACAAATGTCATGTAAAGCTTACTTGTCTGTACGCTGCTGGTTTAAATGGAAGTAGCAATAATGTCGAGTTTATCAAAACAGCTCGGAAATTTTCTACATTAGTTACTATTTTATTATCACTTCCTTGCCAGTGGATTTGAGGTTTCGGGTAACCATCTGCGTGGCATCTGCAAAACAAAGGTTTTATTTATTTATTAAGTTTAACCACCTTCAAGTCTATTTTAAAACATCCATTTTTGGTCTTCCTGTATATGCCAATTAAAACAAGGCTAACACAATCTTGTTTTTATGTATGTACATATTTTCACATATTATGTACGTTTTATGAAGGTGTTCAAACTCAGAGTGGGTGTAGGTATAAGAACTTCACAAAATGTATATAACTTGTTATGCCACAAAGTAACATCATTAGGCACCATACATAACGTATTGTGTGAGTGGATATAGCTATTGAATTCAGGTATAATTAGAGTTCATTGACGTGGCTCTTTGAAAATTTCGGAATAAAAGTCTAAATTTTGAAAATACATACATTATGAAACATCATATCATCTAACGTAATAAGTTTTTATAAAAAGTACTCACGTAATACTTGCTCCCATCTCATTTAAAAAATCCACCCGACTTGAAGGTTCTTGTGTAAAAAATGGTCCTCTAAGTTGACGTTCCATGTAGAGACCTACAACAGTACAGAAAATACGATTTGACGTCTTCTCAGTTCTCCATATACCATAACTTACTTTTTCTAGCGACAACAATTTCATTTTTTTCTTGTGCTCATTCTTACGAAATTGTGTCAGAGCTCTCACTTTGCTTTCAAGTGTTTTTTATTCTAGCTCCCACGGGGTACACAAGCAAATCTTACGGAACACAGGCGGTAATTGAATTTTCAAGGGGAGAGTCATCTCAAACGAAGGTTCTATTTTTACAATAAAGGAAGAGAAAGGAAAAGAACCACAGGTATTACGGAACGGTGAAAGGTATGAGGACAAAAGTGTCTGTCGTGTTTTACTCGGCCAGCTTCGTCTACTGGAGAAAGCCATTGTGTTTTTAATTTTGAAGTAGAAGTTACTTGGACTTGACCAATGTATACCAGTGTTTTATTGTTAAACATTTTTATTTTGTATTCTTATATACTACATAGAATGTTAGATGAAGTTATTGTTACGCTGGTCTACAATCCGAATCTGTGTACCTTTTACTATTTATATTTAATCGCATATGCTTTCGTTAACACATGTCTTTATTGAGCGAGTAACTTGTTCTTATTTACATTCACACATCATGCTCGCATGCTTTTTCCACTGAACAGATCATTAAAGGTAATAATAGCGAACAATCAGACGAAAAAATACTGACTGTTGGACAGAATACTTATTACGATGATACCATGTAGAACAAGAAATCTCGGTTGGAAGTTTTTATCGTTTTCCAACATCTGATTTCACCGCAGTTTTGCAACTTTTGCGATCCCATTATGATCAAATGTTTTGTGGTTGGCTGCTATACCATACTTACATAAAGATAGTGACAGTTACCACTGTACAACCAGGTTTTTTAAGCTGTTAAGATAAGAGAATCTCATCGGCACTAAACCATTCATGCATTTCCGTTTTTATTCAATCTCCACAGGGAGCATAAAAGCTTCAAGATCTCCATTTGCTTGCAAATGTGTGCCGCTTCTTCCAAATGTGCATTGTGAGGCACATTTTGAACAAACTACCCGATTATGCCGACTTATAACATTCTAACACACCTACCTCTATTCAATTGGAAAGCCTTTCATGCATAAAACTGAATAAAAAGGCCAATACGAAAACATCTTTCACTTGTATGAACACCGCAAAGAATTTGTTAGAAGATTCGAATAAATGCACATTTATATTCACTCAAAATGAGCAAAATGTGTTCACATAAGCATAATCATTTCTTTGCTCAATAACAGTTGATAATGCTGATCGACGACACATGAATAGTGTGTAGTTTCATGATCCCCTGAGGAAAAAACTGAAAGAACGTGTTAACGTTAACGGAAGGAAAGAAAAGTTGAAACTGTAGCAAAAACTTTATGTTTTATATACATACATTTGTATTTAAAGACTGGCAACACAAATGGTATCAAAGATGCAACCCCGTAAAAACATTCCCTTCGGAACGAGAATAAGTGAATAATACACACTTTAAAACCATATTCATTTGAGCGTGAATTTGTTTTTAGTTTACTATATGCTATCAGTTGTTTGTAATGTCCTCGATGCAATCCCGACTCCCGACCGACGCAAAAAGAATAAACAAAAAGACATAATATGTGGTTTTTAATTAAAAACCATTTAGAAGTATATCATAAAAATTGAATCTTATCAAATCATAATGGATTATACTACCGATATGCATAAGAATATTTTAAAAGAAAGCTTTGCACACGATCAAATTACTTGGTCTGGACACATGTTATCGTCTATTATAGGCAAATCTTATTTGAAGGATTCAGAGATTGGTTAATTGCTGTTACACATAACTAAATTGCAGCTGCACACGTGTACTACATAAGTTAGGTACAAATTTTATGTTCATGTTAGTTAAGTTGGATCGATACTTTCCAAAAACGATATTAACACTCAAACACATACGTTATGTAAAGCTCAAAATCTCTAAAGGGAATAATAATAGATATGTACATTATGCAAACACGGTATTATATATAGATGCTTACATAGATGAATAAATATCTGTGTGAATTTACACCAATATTATTAACGGAGCATCACCCTTCGTTAGTACAAAAAGCAGATGTTCTACACGGAACAACATAATATGTTTCATTATCCGGCTGGATAAAACTAGCAGAATTCACACCAATAGCTGTAGTTGACATTGTTTCCAATGCATACAAAACTTCATAAGAGGGCTCTTCATCCGCGCTAACTTTTCTCGTGAATTTAAGCAAGACATTCGACATGCAGTTTTACATAGAAAACTTTCCACACATCCGTACTACACAATCCACTAGCAGCATAATGTAGAATAATCAGAATCCGACGGAATTTGTTAAAACAAAGCATTTTACTTTTGCAAAGGAAGGAACTTCTGTTTGGGTATATGTATCTGTCTGTGGTATATCTGTGGTGGTATTTGCGAGAGAAAGTCTTTTGAAAACTGGTGACAATGAGGCTTGAGTAAATCGACAAGTGGACCACAAGCAAATAATACATTTGTATAGTTCTTGTGACATTAGTACAACAGTGTGGGTTTCAGTATACTACCTACTCATATATTGTGAATGAAAGTAGGAAACTTGGTAAAACCGTTGTGACTACTATCTCTTTTCCTTGGTTTTTTACGTGTTCCCTTTTCCAACTTGTGTAAAGTGCGCCATGCAATTTCTATCATTCACTTCACTGGTTTCAATTCAATTCCAAAACAGCTCGGTTAACTATACAAAAAAAACACAAGCCGAAGTTTGGGAAGCCATACACAGCTTCCCTTTTCAGAAAGATAAACTGAATTTTTAAAAAATGGCCCAAGTATAAAACCCACGGCTTGTTAAAACTCTGTGATTGAGTTAGCGTATCACTTTTCCCAATAATATGCATATACCAATTCGGATGTACATGATTATTTGTATATAAACATATATCCTAATCTAGCGACTTCCTTCTCTCGTTTTCTTTAACCGTGTAATTTTCTGTATGTAATAACAGTTTATTTATTGAAGTCATGCTGAGGAATTTATCAAATTATGGATAATAAGTCTATGTGCCTACATGGATTATGCTGCTGTATGCCATCAAAATATGCCAAATTCTAAAAAACATACATACCTACAAGCCACTTTACAGTACTTACAGGAAAAGGAAGCTAAATGTTAAATGTTCAAAAGGATTCTAACAAGGAGAACTATTAAACTTTTAAAAGTCTAAACTCATATAGACATTCGAATGAAATGCATCTACTCAAGTCATAGAAATGGAAAGAAGTCTTGGTCTTGATGACTGTTTTTTTGTGTATCATATATTACTGAGAATGTAATCAAGTATGAACCGCTTTGGCTTTTGGAAAGTAGTGGATACTTTCACTGTTTTTGACCATTGCTTTTCCGGAGAAAAGCATAGTATGAAAGGAAAATACACATGAGGCTAGTTTATCTTTTATTGTAAATATCTTCTTATTTCCCTTCTACTTAGACTTTCTAAAGACATCCATACTGAATTTAACTTGCATATAAGCAACGTGAATTTACAAATCCTTATCGAAAAATTATAGGTTAGCTAGCAAGTTAGTAAACAACATCAGTGGCTGTGAAAAGCGTATTACTTTTAAACATGGCTGAAGGGCAGAATATAAACGAGCCATATTGTGATCGTGCCACACTAGTATACTTTTTATACTTGCTATATTTTTCTACTATACTTTCAACCCAATCCCCTATAACCCGCACGAATCCAAGAAACCTAATTGGAGGCAGTTTAAGTTTTTCCAGAAGAGCGAGACTTTTTATTTTTCCGGTTTATGGCACTTTTTTGTTATCTCATGAGATTGCTGTCTTAAAACTGGGAAAAAAGAAAGAGGTGTTGAGTTAGCTTACTGACTTTAACATTTACGGGATTTCTATGTAACAAATACAAACGCTGTATTTGAAGGGATTGTATATATATGAGTAAGTTTTTTCTTTTTTACAATTACTTCAGCTCTTTTTTAAATTCTAGCTATTTCTTATATGTAGTTCTTTCGAAACTTGCATTTGTGATGTTATATGTACTTAGTACATGCTGACCTCCTCCGACGATCCATTACTTCAATAGTTCGGTTGGGAAAAATGAATATAGGAACACACTATCTAGGTATTGTTAAACTTTTTAGTAACAGAGATAAAGCATGGAAAACACTATTACAACCGCACCGATGCGATACATATGTCAACCTCCAAGGCAGGACATTGTGCTATTGACAGGTCAGCAACTCATTAATTAAGTAAGTAATTAAGGAACTGTCCTTAAAGTAAATAACTAAAAAAGTATTCTAATTTGGAGAAAGCTTTGTTTTTTCAAACCATTGTTTGTTTCATGCCCACAAGTACATCACACAAAAGATTTCGTGGGAAGAAGATTCAAGAGTAAAAAACAAAGCCATACACCCACAACAACGAGCTTCCTCTGTAATGACAAATGAGTTGAATATTAAAAACAATATTTTAAAGCCTGAAGCAACATTTTATGCCCATGTAGAAATAAATTGCTCTACAAATATGATTCTTTAGCTGGAGGGACTAATAAAAAGGGTTACGTAATAAGTTGTTGCATTTAAAGCAAAGAAAATTTGTATATTTGTTGAAATGACACGAGCAATTTCTCGGTCGACAATACAGCAACATGAAGACCGCTTTTCGTAAACTTAAAACTGGGAGCTACTCCAGTCAACCTGTCCGGGTGGGATTTTATCTGGAAAATTGCGGCTACAAACAAGGTCCTTACACAAGTTACGTAATACCCCCATGCAGCCAGTACGCACTATGTATATGAGTATTTTCGACCATTTGTGGGGAAAGGAGCATCATTTCATGTGGTGAGCTTTATGCAATATTATAGTGGATCACATTGTGTTACAATGCATTTCAGCCATTACACTCCATAACAAACAGCTCTTTGTACACGAAGCGACGACCAACTACAATAACACCAGCTTAAATTTTGTTGTGTTATAGAATTTTATTTTTGCGAGAAAGTGTTTGTTGTGGAAGCACACAGAACAAGTCCCAATAATTTTTTCCCTCCTAGCTCCATTCTGTGTACAAGAGAATGGGAAAGATGTAAAGGGCTGTCAGATACGCCACGTATTTATACTGTTATTATGATTATACATATTTGGTCATGTCCTTTTTATCTGCATTTATAATATGTAACAGCATTTGAGAAAAACAGAACAGAAAGGGGAAAAAAGTTTGTCGTCTTGAACCGCAACCTAGCAAATACATATAAATATTATGAAGCGTATTTGTAAAAGCCTGCATAGTAATAGCTTTCTTCTGTATCTGTGCCCTTGTATAAAAAAGGAAAGCCGTAAAGAGGAGAAAAAATCTAAGCAAGTACTTCCACATCCATTGCTTGCAGCTAAACTAAAGCCATCCTATTACTGCACAGCTTGGCATCAAAATAATATACAAAGCAAAAAGTGTCAGCCTTTACTTCTCACTAAAACTCAGTGAGCCGTTTCCCTCGTACACAGCTCTTTTTTAAAGTTCGCATTCGCATATTGTCTATATTTATAAGTTTTTGTACTATTGCTACATTTATACTACAAAACCAAGTTGTGGATTTAGTTTATGTATGTGTGGTATGTTCCCCCTAGTTTTACTGATAATGTTAGTTTGTGCAAGTGGACGAGCTTTATCATGCAGGATGACTTTTTGTATTCATATTAAATCTAGAAAAAAGGCCTGGGTTGCTACACTGTGATTACGCTTTTGATTTGTGGCCATCCTCCATTCTCACACTTTACACATCTAACAAAATTCAAAAGGATATTCCCACGAGAGTCCGTTGTTCTTCAGTTGTAAACGTAGACTTGATTCTCTGTTTAAACGTTTGAAAAGAACAAAAATGTTGTCTCGATCATGGAGAAACACGATGACTTGAGTTTGGTTTCTCTTTTAGGCAAAATATATAATGACAAAATACAACGAGGTAGATAGGCATAATGTTCATACTTTGCAAATTGTCCAAGAAAGTAGGAAGCGTTTATGTTAGTTTGAAGCACATTAAGCTGTGCATTACCTAAAGTTAAACATTTACAATGCACTCGAGGCAGGAAGTTGAGAAAGTACGGTAAAAGGAGGAGAAAGTCAGGGCCGTATACCTACACATTTTATTATACATATTACAATGCCTATTCTGTTAACAAGAAAATATACTTGCATAACTTTGAAAGGTAGAAAGTTTCCACTCGTAAATCCGAATTCTTTGCAGATAACTTGTTTTAGATTAGGTTTTCAGCAAGGGGACATTTACTGGGAACAAGTTAGGAAAACTATAATATCTGTTAAATTATTACATTACTTCTTTCTCCAAGAAGGTATACTGGTCTTAAATAGATTGTATTTTAGTCACACTTTTCTTAGCAAATAGTAAAATCTTGATGAATACAAAGCTTGTATTACATTGTGAGGTAAGTGTAAAAACAAAGTATTTCAGAATACTGTATAAAATCAGCAGATCTGCTCAGCGAATGATAGCTTCGTTAGACTAAGTCAGCTAATGATAAAACATTTGGAATTACGAAAATAGATGATTAAATGAAAACTGCAATAAATCAATCCGGAATTCCACTATTGGATGAAGGTTTGTTTTTGCATCAAACTTAAAAACTATGAAGAAAGGAAACCTTAAGATGTGTAGGTCAGTGGGACCTACACTTACCTAAACATATAACAGAATACAGATTAAAATGTAGAAACCAAGTATTTCAGAAGACTGTATAAAATCAGCAGATCTGCTCAGCGAATGATAGTTTCGTTAGACTAAGTCAGCTAATGATAAAACATTTGGAATTACGAAACTAGATGATTAAATGAAAACTGCAATAAATCAATGCGGAAATCCACTACAGGATGAAGGTTTGTTTTTGCATCAAACTTAAAAACTACGAAGAAAGGAAACCTTAAGATGTGTAGGTCAGTGTGACCTACACTTACCTAAACATATAACAGAATACAGATTCGTGAAAAATATACATACATATTCTAAAAGCGAGCTTAACAAGAGCTTATTAATAGTATACTATTGAGGGTTGGACCCATAACGCTCCTATTTATTACAGGAATATTAAAATTCCTTAACACGGTATATGAAGATCTATACCCAAAGAACTTTATTATCTCTACTTTGATTTTTAGATCTTGATCGAACTTTGTGGCAGTAATTGGCTAAAATGAAGTGAAAAATAATGATAGATCACATAGATCATAACTGCCAAAATAAAGTTTCTTTGTCTAAAAATCAGTTTAGCCGATATAACTAATTTCTATCTAAAGAAAGCTGCATATTATACATGCATGATTATTAAAATATGTTCTACAGCTCAAAACTGTCTATTTTTAAGCTCAATATAACTTCAAAACATTAACTGCTTGGTTAAAGTTTTATTATCTATTTTGAAGCATACCCATATTAGAGTGCTAAAATTTCGACATTTATAACCTTAATAATGTTTAACAGTTAAGAATTCTTTACTACAACTGAATTCAATAAATTACAAGTTTCTCTTGCAATATAAATATATTTTTATTGTAAGGTACACGTGGGAATCGAATGAAAGTATTAAAATAAGCATTGTATGGTAGCAAGAAGCGGTTCTGATTTCTTTAAAAATACAAGTTTTGTGCATAGTTTCATAGTTAATATTAGTGATGCAAGTACAAACGTCCTTTCAAATGTTCCATGACAGACATGTTGTTCGATGTAAGAGTTTTTACTCTGTCAGTCAACTGTAGCATGCCGTTTAATGACACAATTACGTAAGATTTCCTATACCTAATGTATCATCGTTTCGTGCAATGAGGAAAATATCATGTAAAAATGAATCTCCAGAGCCCGTTATCTTGCACCTTCCCGTCATAACCTAAAAGAGTAGCATAGCACATCTTTGATCATAACAGTAACAATGATAATATCAACAACAACCATTATAACTGAGCGAATAAACTCTAATTAGATGAAAACGTCATTGCGGCAACGGCAGCCAAGAAGCATCCGCGAGGTGAGGAAACCTAAATGTATGTACATGTTGTACAAAACTACTTCATTTTATGAATAAACATACTTCCTACGCAAAACCATTTAAATTTTAGCTACCAAATAGGAACTTATTCAGGTTTCTGAGTAAGTAAATGAGCAGAAACAAAATCTAAGTGTAGCTTACCGTATCATAAAAGCACATTAACTTTTTTCTTTGGTTGTAGTACATTTCTGTATCTGTTTTCTCTAACTACTTTTTAAAATGCTTTCTTGCACAGAGCAAAGCGTAGTATGGGAAGACATAATGACATTACTCCATACTATCATTCCACCCAGCGTAAAATCTTTCCTTAAGTGTCAAAAAAGAACATTTCTATCTTTATTCCTCTGTCTCTCTTTGGTCTTTCATCGTAAAAACAGCAAAAATAATAAGTTAGTGGGTGTCTCGGGTGACTTAGTTTACAAAATGAAGCTCATTCTTGGTATTGCTTTGTCGTGCTTTTAGCTCTCCTGACTGAGATCATTTTATGACAAAAAGATGCTAGGGAAAGCATTATATACACCCAGATGCATTATTACACTGTCATGCTTGTAGTGCACTGTTGTATGTATTATTGTTTACTGAATTTTTGTCGTGTACATTAATTCCTCCACGGCTGTGTATCGTTTCATGATAGGTTCTCCTTCTATGAACAAGGAAAAAGAAGGGTTTGGAGAAAAATTTAGTAGAAGAACACATTCTTTTATACTACCTTTTAAGATCCCTCTTTTCATTTTCTGGAGTGTAAGAGGGTTAAAGCACGCTTTCCTCCTCTCTTCTTGGCATCCATCTAGAGATGCGTGCCTTTCAAAGGCGATTTCTTTAAGTACATTCTATAAATGCCTACTTTTTAGAACACCACCACCACACTGTAACAACGTTCCAAGCATGTCATTGAAGGAGCATCATCATGTGGGCTTTTTGTAGGCTACCAACTAGAGGTTTACTCAACTGTTATGAAAGAAAAAGGCAGAGAGGAAAGAATGAGCAATTTTTGCTAACATGTCAGACTTTGTTGCTAGCCTTTGTACTTTACAACTAGAAATATACATCATGTGGTACATAAGACAGCTTTTAAAGCTGCATTGTGAGCGTAATATAGAAACCTCTTTAAAACGCGCATTGTCTTTTCACTTTTCCTTGCTGATTTCAAAATATTTCAAGCCTTTCTTGTCCTTTTTTGTGAAAGGAAGAACATGTTGAAAGAAGTGAGCTTACTTAGTAAAAGCTTATGAAACAGATCGATGATATGCTTTGCAAAGACGCATGCATTGAATGTCCTCCTTGTTACTGACGCATTTTGTTTCGTGTAGTATTTAAAAAACAGTTGTAGTGTTTCATCCTTCAAGTAGTCTAGACTTAAGTTTTATATTGTTGGCGTATACATATTAAGGAATTCGACCTCTGCTTTCTTCGATACATTTGATAAAATTTTGAGTATTTATACGTAAAATCAAGCATCGTAGAAGTTTTTACAAGTGTCGAGTCGATATTACTTACAATTTTCTTATATGAGTTAACAAGAATTCCAATATGCTGATTAACCACTACAAATTTGTTTCTATTTATAATTGAACTGAAAAAATATATGAACTTGATTAATAAAACTCCCTTTTTTTCTTACCAAAGCTGGTCGTTAGATAAGAATGTAGATTCAACTGAGCCCAATTTCACGTTATGTTTCTCTCAGGTAGAAAGGAATTTTTAATTATGATTTTCTTTTCTTGTCTTTTCATGTAATTTGCTTAGGGATGTAATAAATATGTACTCCTTTAAAGCTTAATACGAAATATCGTTTTTACAATATACTTGTTAAATTATCATAGTTATGCATGTATTTATTTTCTTTTGGCTCTATAAGTATACTTTAGCTGCAAAGGTTTCATTTTTAATCATGCCATACATAACTCGTCTGTAAAGGAAATTGCGTTCTTCCTACCTTATCATACATATTGCTTAATTTTTCTTTGACATAAATACATTCACCTATCTATACTGTGGTTTATGCATGTGCTTGTATTGTACTAATAATTATTAAATATTAATGTCCCTTTCAATTTACTCAATGCATACAAAGATGAGAAAAGAAAAACAGGCAAAAGTTTTGGTTAGGTGGAAAAGCTTAATCACGGATGGGTTGAAGGGGAAATCTTTAGTACATTAATAACAAGTTAGAAGGAAGGAGAATATTACTTCTCATTTCGTCGCTCTCTGCTTTCACTTCCGTAACGTCTTCATACGACAGCGGGCAAATCTTGTTGAGGAAACACAATATTGCTTGCTTAGAAAGAGAAAGACAAGCATGGTTGATAATCTTTATATACTTGAACATACATATAGACCCAACTCATCCCTGACTGTTATTCCTTTCAGAATGTGTATGTTGCCTTCAATAGTTGGCTTTAATTCTTTCGGACATTCCCGTGAGTAGAGAAAATGACTTTTTCTCCATTTTAATTTTCAGCATGGGTTCCCATCTCATTCAACCAACTTTAATCTTTGTGACATTGAGATGAAATGAGAATCCTTTCTTCAATCTTTTTTTAAAAGATTTTTACAATCTCCTAGAAAAACTCGTGATATAACTTATTTGCTGTCAATTTTTTGTTTCCATCCTTGCGGAAACGTAATCTGATAGTAATTGAGCGTATCATCGAAACTAGAAGGCAAAAGGACTCTTGCAGGAATTTTTAGCTAATGAAACCTTAGGAAGGCGCGTTCTTAATAACGTGATCTTCTGATTTCTATCATGATAATTACTGTTTTTAAACAAGCAGCACTGTACAGAATAATTGTTTCATAGGACATGTGCCTAAATACATCATGTCCAAAAATGGATAATTTTTTGTAGCATCGTTTGATATATATTTAGACAGTGTTTATCACAAAGTATATGGGTCATTTATGACAATAATTTCATATACTTAGATTGTGGATATTTTAGGTATAAGGATTTTTATAACAGACTAATAAAAGAAGACTACTGGTTTGTAATGCTTTTGTGAGAAGATATGTGCACTGCATATCTTAAAAGAAGAGGTGTAAACGATTTAGCACTTTTAACGCAATTACCACTAACTAAGTGTCAAACAAACCGTAAAGTCTTGGGAGACGTGTTTTCCCTCTCCACTCTTGAGATGATCGCTGCAAGCAATATTTACAAGGAACCTCAACTGAATACAAAACAGTTTTCTGTTAGAGACAAAAAAGTTGGCGGGTACTCTTCTCACTCCTACAATTACTGAGACATGCTTTCTTCATCTACTCATTCAACTCGTCATCAACACCAGCAGCAACGAAACAAAGTTGCACGCGAGTTCATTTCTACACTTTTTATGTAGCGTGGCGGTAGAACTTTTGTAAATCCGTCAAGAAGTGCTTTCATTTACGCATCAAGCAACCTTTTCTGGCTCGTTTACTCCCTATCGTCTACCTAAACTACAAAAATAGCTTAAAACTTACTTTAAATGTTTCTTTTCTTACTATATGTTTCCTTATACAATACGAAGCAAACATTAATCCTGTAGAATTGAGGAAAAGTTTGATTTCCACATGAACAGAAACAATATAATTTTTCCTGATGCAACATATATTTATAATACTAAAACTTCTCCAGCAGGCATACATTAGCGTTTATTACGATAACGCATTGATTTGGTTTGATAAGCTGGTAGTTAATATTAATATGTCTTCTGATTTAGCACATGATCAACAGTGCGTCTTAAGGAAATCTTGCTTGACACTGCATCTGCTTTCTAAAGATATGACAGAAGCTCTTCCTCTGCTGCAAACTCATACTTCAAAAAGTATTACCTAGCATGTAGTTTTTAACAAAGGATCACAAAGGTAAACTCTCTGAATTTTTAAATGGCACTCTTGACATCAAGGAAAATCATGTATCTCCCACCAAAAGCGCATGTATTTATGTGTGAAGCACACAGGACATGCAGAGAGGGAAAGAGAGAAGCAGTGTGTGGCGGTTCGAGATTGGTGAAATAAATGTGTGTTGCCAAGTTGAATTCAACGAGGTGAAGAAATATCACCCTTATACATTGAAGTGAAAGCTTAGGAAAATTTATTGAGGCCGCCTCAAGCCGCTACTTAAGCCTTGAAGGGCCCTGCTTGCTCTGCCTCTTGCTTAACTTACGACGACCACTACTGCTACTAGGTTGTGCGTTTTACACAGAACATCGTCACACACTTTGTTCGCCATGTTTGCGCCATGCCGCCGTGTGGGCTGTTGAAAGGATTCAGGTTTGACTAAAAGCTTATAAAATATATGGGTTGGAACTGCTGTCATGTGCCAGATATTTCTTACCTGCTTTCAAACATTCAACAATCCCTACCCAACTCGACACGAATGTGCTTACGGATGCTCATATGCAGTACAATTCTTCTTCTTCAAGTCATTTCAAAGAGGCGATTTGGCCAAATTTCAACAGTTCAAGAGGAAAGAATGAGGATGCCTCTTTTCTAAACAACATCTGTTAAAAATTCATGGCTTCTTATACGATTCCCTTCTAGAATAAAAACGATTTACGGGATATACATGCACATATGTACATATCATTCTATATCTATGTAAGTATGAGTACAATATATCTATGTATAGATTTCTTTTGAACTTTTACTTTCACTTCTAACATTTTACCTGAGCTTTAGACCACCATGAGGTGAAAGTTACTGTGTTTACATAAGTATGTTTGATCTACAGAGCACTGAAAGTACTAACGAAACATTATCATCAGTCAGACCTCATTATTAAGGGATTATTGGCCAGCAAAAAGTGCAGCGGTTGGGGAATGGTGAACCACATTTTGACACGCCTATATAAAATAAAACTTATAGCACATTGCCTAGATTGAAAAGTTGAAGTGTTTAGGTTTTAGTAGGCCAGTTCTGGTAAGAGGGGCTCCATCGTATTCAACTTCAAACAAACTGAGCCTCACGCAAACAAAAAGGCAACGAAATGTCCTGTAAGCCTGTTGTAAATATGCATGACATAAAATGAAGAGGCAATAATTCCGTCAGTCTCATATGAACAAGGCAAAATAGCTCAATCAAAATACAACGACCAACTTCAGTACAAGGCAGAAAATATATTTCTGTTGGTAGCAAACAATCCTTTGCATTTACCTCATGTATTGCTTTCACCAGGCGTCTCGGCTACAAATTTCAGGTTACTTACGAGAGTCCAATGAATAGCTGACAGACTTTTGATCTATGAGTGCGAGCGTACGTGTGTGCTAAGCCACATCAGTAAATAAAATCATCCCTTTGGTATGAAGGATTGAAATATAATATTATTATCCTTTAACACACTGATGCATTTCAATAGCGCATTTAGAGATTTTGTCTGTCCTCCAGATTGTATAATGCTTGTATTCTCATGTTACAGCTTTGTAATGTTTCCAAGCTCTTGTATATTGCAAATGATGCCTACATGTATTATTTGCTTAATATCAAGGTTTCTGTGACTCCTTCCGATGTGACCAAAACCACGCAATCAAACTCTTGAAACGTGTAGGTGGAAATGACGAGGCAGCAACAAAAAGCATCTGTCGTTGTGTTAGCATGAATGAGGAATCTTAGTCTACACAAAATCCGAATGCGTAAACATATTTGTATCTGCATTTTCATCGAAAGACGTAAGTCTAGACGAGATATTATATCCTTGTTATTAGGAATTATAAATACGGGTTTAGAAGTAGACTTTCATTATTTTATCCAAGGTCCACTAGTTAGAATGGTACTAAGCATGCCAAACATTGACAACATGCCTTCAGACGATCAGCAACATTTATGCATAGAACAATAGATATGTCTTTATTGAAAGTCTCCCGGGGTGTATCTAGTCAAATATGTTTAAGGATTTTATGTGTTGTTGTATATTAGAATTTTAGTGGGAAGAAGTAACTTGAAAAATCTGTACAAGACCATCATCATCCCATTGTTCATAAACTTAACATTCCTGCTAGGCAAAATCACGCACTATTTATATAGGTATCAAACAAACTGAGTTGAATTTATAAATTCTCCTCATGTACTTTGTTGTTGCTACAAGAGTAATTTAGAGTGATGATCTGTATGCATAATTTACAAAGAAAACAAACATTATCCTTTAATAGCCCAGATATACAAACAAGACACAGATGTTGGTAATGGAATATACCTATGGATGAGATGTGTTGTAGTTCTAGGGATCAAATTCTTCATGAATATTTCTCTGTCTAATCAGAAGTACAAAAGAACACCCTGACCCTGTCTGAGGGACAATAAAGTCAGTAAGGCTAAAGGTAAACATTCAATATCTTAAAGTTTGGATAAGTACGTTTTAAATTCGGTACATTAATAGCCAAGGAATTTATCAAACAGTTTCAGTGATTAAACCTGGCTTGAACAACATAACAGCTTTATACAATGTCTCAAAAGATGGTTTGAGCTTCTGTGTACTCTACTTTGGCTACCATGTATCCGTGATGATGAGCATTTGTGGGATTAACATTGAGTAATTCGTTTGCATAAACCACAAATCAGAGAAGCCTATATGGAATTTGAGAGCAGCGAATATCAGTAGAAGAACGTGCCCTGAAAATGTTTACAAGTTAGAATGAAACCAAGAATCTTCTGGGTATATGCATAATTTTTTACTCTAAAAGTGTTTTAGTGCCAATCCATTCATCATATAGAGGAAACAAATCTTCCATTTAGTTTTCGGAAGAGGTTATTTTATGCTGAATGAACCGTGCCAGACAACATAAAATGCTGTAAAATCCATGTCACCAAAACTTTTGGTTGATTTATTTCATGCTTGGAATTGTGCATAAAGGGAAGATTTATTTAAACAATGAAATTAACCTAATGTAAAATTCACTTGAAAGCTGATCTTCATAAAAGACAAAATCAGAGTTGAAAGATAAAAGTAGCTTTGTGAAGTTCGTGAGAAATCTAACCGACTTGTTATTTGTCAATAACGTCTGCTGCCACAATGCAAGATAAGAGAATCAAAATGATGCGAAACTTTTGTCATGCTTCATTACCACATTTGGCAGTAGTGTAGTAGTTACACATTAAATCTCTCAAAACAGGATTCTAGTGTGAAACAAAGTTCCAAACTGGCAACCGGATTCATTGGACGCAAGCAGGGCATTCCACATTTGTCATGATCTCGTCCCTCATCCATCCCGAAAAAAGACAGAGAAAACGATGAGAAATCCCGTTAAAATAAAGAAGTATAAATAGAAAGTCACATAAAAACACTCTGGTCTCAGTGCATTGTTACTTTCTTTAATACTCACAAATCAAGTGCAAAATCTCAGAATATCAAGAAAATACAGTTTTAGAAACGCATTTATAATGCGGAGGATTTGTAAAATAAATGGAAAGGATAAAGAAACCAAGAAAGAGGAAAGCATGACTTTTACTTTTGGAAGGAAATGCGTTTGCCTCTGAGAAAAGTGGGGAGAAAGTAAATGTGAAGAAAGAGATTCACCAAACGTAAAACCAGAAAAAAGAAGAAATGGAAACTTACTGGGCTAGAGTAACCACAGTGGTTATACTTGGCGACGAGATACACATGGCTTGTGTTAATAATGTATTCTGACATAGGGGACTCATTGAAGACTTTCGAATATATGCTGAAATAGTACTAGAAGTGGTAGTAGTGTTGCGCTTGCAAGCATTTTGCATTGTACGTAGCAGGACACATTATCCCTATTTCCTTTTGCCCTGTTTTCATATAGCTCTCTTTCAAGCTTTTTTAGCGTATGATCTGGGATTTTGAGGAAAACCAAAAGACTGAGGTCGGAGACAAAAAAGTTTGAAGCTCAACTAAGACGGGATTTCCTTTCTCATGTATAGTCATCTACCATCCACAGTCATTCATTCCATATGCACTCTTCCTCTTCTAATTCCCATGACTCTTTTCACAACAGCGTAGTATGTATTATGTTGGTACTTGTGAGCCAGCAGTAAGAATCATAAGCAGTGTGTATATAGTATTGATACTGACGAAAGTGTGTCCACAGAGAGGGGAAAACATGGATATGGATATATGACAGCCGGGTTGGATGGGACATTGAGATGGTGGCAGACGAGAGCAATAAATCTTAATTGTGATATTTGACGCATAGGGACTGTATGAGTGACTATGTATGTACAGACCTCAACCACTTTCCTTATTCTGCTGTCTTCTGCCGCTATTATATATGTGTTTGGTTTTGGCAAAGATAGTTCTGTGAGTGAGTGAAGAGAGTGCGAGGGAGAATTATAGTCGTCCTTTTTATCCATTTCCTTCGTAGCGACCAGTTTTAAGCACGAGTTTTGGTTCCTTACCCATTCACAGTTTCCGACACTCAAAATTTTATGCTCTCCTACCATACCTACTTCCACTACTACTTTCACTTACGGTGTATTTAATGTACTACTGACTAAGGGTGAAGTGCCTATCGACACTATTATGTGCACTTGTCTTGTCCTTTTAGGTTACGTACCGTTAGATGAGGATAGACAGACGCTGAAGAAGAAACTGTAAAAGCATGAAAGTAGCGGCAAGCTCCGTGCCATGCTGAATTACATTAGTCTTGGCATAATATTATCGAGTCGACTGAGCCAATGCTGATATGCTCAACTTTTTTTCTCCTTTTTCCATCATGCCGCAAGAACCAGTTTGCAATCTTTTCTTAGCATAAACGCCAATGGAATGAGTTTTCAATGGAATTTCTACTTTCACTTTTGTGACTATGACCGTTGCAACAATCTTACGTACATGTATAAAATGCTTTAGATATAGTTATAATATGTTCTTGCTCAGTAAACGACTCGCCCCACTTTGCATTCTGAGATATGTATAGATATGTGTAGGATACACGTACCTCTTTTCATTCTGTAAGTAAGCTCTACTATTCAGAAATGTTCACTTTTGTTACGAAGGGAATGTTGCATTATTGGAATTGTGTCTATCGTTGTTTCTATTCATCGAGAATTACTCTCCTTCATTCCTTTGGTGTGATGTGATGGTAATGTTAAGGTCCGTGCGGTGGGTGAATGGGGGAAACAAAGAAGATGTAGGAAGACGGAAGAAGAGTTATGAGAATTGAGTGAGGAATGAACATTGAGCTTGCTTTTCCTATTGCATTGAGGATTACAGTTTGTTGAAATAATGTCGCAATTGTTCTTATTCCATTCGATTGCGATGGCTTTCCACTTTCTGTTGTGTCAAGGTTTTATACGTCATCTGAAACTGATTCAAAATGCGCCCTTTAAAAAAATTGCATAGAGACTGGAAATCGTATGAGGAACCGCAAGAAAGGCTTCTTCAAGAAAAAGTTATTTTTAGCTAAAATTGAATTACCCGACGACACATATGGGTTAGCATATTTTTACTTTAGGATTGTGTAACTATTCTTAAAAGTTTTCCAGCGTCAAATATGAAGCAACTATAATAGTATACGTATTACTTTTCCAATCATATAAAATATAGATAAATGTTCTCATAAGCTAAATTTTAAGCTTAGAAAGAAAGAATAATTTTTGCAGAATTAAGCAATATCATGTCTACCATTAATATCAAAGTTAGTAGGTTGCGGTTACGTTAACGGTGAAAATGGCGGTAATTGATATAAGCCTGATCTGTTCGCTAGTTTAATATAAATGATATATTTAATCTTGATTGTAATGAAGAAAAATATAGGAATTTAGAAAGAAATCTTTGTTCTCGACTGATAAGCAAAATTTCATTCAAGGTTTCCACGCAAGTTGGGCTGAAAATTAATGGTATTTATTTTAGCGATCTCTACATATTTTTGCTC
>JAHZNG010002528.1:0-19784 GCA_027744375.1 Orchesellides sinensis
ACCTAAAATCTCTTCAGCTCTTCTGTCTGTATTCCGTATGCATAGCGTACTTATGTATGAAATACTCTGTCTATCTGTATTAACGCTCCTACGTGTGGTTCCTTTTATCCTATCCTCTTGATAATTTCCTTTTCCACTAAAATATTATACATATCTTTTATCCATACTTACAACATAGCACAAGCATATTACCCAAAAAAAGTGAATGGTTTGGTATAGATGGACGATGGTGAAAGGCTGTTGTGTGAGTAATAAGCATCATCATCTCGCATATCATCATAAATATTAATAAAACAAAAAAACTACTATATAAGATCTATATAATATGTGTAGTGTTAAATGGTTGGATCAGAGGATTGTATCATAAAAAACGTACAATAATAATATACAGGGATATGATGATACATGTTATTTGGTAAGTGCTTTTACGTACGTGCATTTACAAGTAATAAAAAGAGAATAATAATAGGAAATAATTTAAGGAGGTGTCACTTTCATTACATCTGGAAATTAGTAACAAATTATTAATCAGTTGGGGTAATCAAGAGTTTGCAAAGGAATATTTAACTGTTGCTCAATAAGCAAGTCAAGATCAGATAAATATGTAAGTTTTTAAAGAGAATTAAAATTGTAAGTTTTAAAAAGAATATTTTTTTCCTGGTTCGGCATGTTACCTCTTGTTGGTGGTGTGGCAGGCGTTTGAGAGATAAAAAATGAGACGTGTTTAGCGTCTTGTTGGCGTTATTGATTTTCCGAGTGTACTTTCTCCCGTGGTATAATTTGATAAGTAAGAATGTATTGATTGAATGGTTGAGGTTAGGTGCTTTTATGTTGTTGTTTGGAAAAAATGCTTTTGTTTTCGTGACAGGACGTATTGGAATGCAATGTGTCAATAAATCATTATGACTTGTGTGACCTTTCTCTATAGTTGACAGTGGTAGAAAGTAGGAGAAATCGATTGGAGAGAGACAGAAAAGTGCATTAAATGAATGAGAGTGAAATTCGGAAATGAAATTAGTCATTCCATTTGTGTTTATGTGTACTACTTGAGTGTCTCTTGGTGTAGTCGTAAATTTTAATGGGTTTTGGTTTCCTCTTTTATATTTTTCTTTAGATAACAAGAAGAAATAAAGCAGAAGCAGAGAAAATCTAAGGAGAAAGAAGATTGACTTTCATCACGACACGGCTGGAGTATTTTTCTGGAAGGATTGTTATGTTCCATCTCCCTGCTTTTACCAATGTCTTGATCTTTGTTTAGTTTAGACTTGAGGTAAGTAATACAGACATGTATAATGTGTTAAGCAATTAGTTTATAAAGTAAGTTTATAATGGTCTCTCTTGTCCTTTTAATTTTGTTGCAGAAAGCAATTGAAAGAAAGAAGTTTCAAAATTAATGAGAAGGTTTTACAAGGTTTGGCTGGAATTCCATACCATATTTTAAGTAAAACGTGGAAGTAACTCCACCGGAAGTAAGATACAAGGACCCAGCGGTACAAGTCACACCACAGCCCTGAACGAGCTGAAGAAGGGAACTCCAAAATCTGAAGTGTCAGTCTGTTGGGACTTAGGAACAATGCAGACAATAAAGTGTGTGGTTGTGGGTGATGGAGCGGTAGGGAAAACGTGTCTCCTCATCTCGTATACGACAAATAAATTTCCTTCAGAGTATGTCCCCACTGTTTTTGATAACTATGCCGTCACCGTCATGATCGGAGGGGAGCCCTACACCTTAGGCCTGTTTGATACAGCTGGTATGGAAATGCGTTCTTAGAATGATGTGTTATCAGCAAGTGACAAGTTTTTAAGCTTTTAATTTTTGAAGTTATTTACAAAGTGTGTAACGTGTGCTACTTTGTTCGTTTTATTATAGGTCAGGAGGATTATGACAGGTTAAGGCCTCTAAGTTATCCACAGACGGACGTGTTCCTTGTTTGTTTCTCAGTGGTATCACCTTCATCATTTGAGAACGTTAAGGAAAAGGTAAACAAAGATAATCAGGATAGTATGTATGCCGATGTTAAAATGGGGCTGTTAGCAGGAAATACAAATGTTTATGATTTTGTTAAATTGGTTTGACTTAAGTACATAGGTTGGTTGGAGTTCATAGGATAAAGGATCTAAATTTTTCTTATGGGTGTTTGATTTTCTTCAAAAACTTGCAGAAAGGGTTGAAGAACGTTTTCGACGAAGCAATTCTGGCTGCCTTGGAACCGCCCGAACCTTCCAAGAAGAGGAAGTGTGCAATTCTTTAAGAGAACCTATCGCTTTTTAAAACTGCATCTCCTTTATGCAAAAAATTTAAAAGAATACGATTCTGTAACAATAAGCCATGGCCAATAATAATTCACAATTTTCGCTCTATACAAAAACCAGTCTACTATATATATTAGTATAAATAATATTTTTCTCCTGCTTTGTTTACATTTTATATTAAATATATTTCAAGATGAGAAAAACAAAATGAAGCAACGGTAAATGAACTAAAACGATATGGGAAAAACAACCATTCAGGATTCAGGGAAATTTTTTAGATATTGTACTGTAATTACACTAAATATTCCTACGGCTTTTTGGGATTTTACCGATTGTTATACGAAAAATTTGAAAATTAATATCAATAGATTGTTTTTATTATTGTTGTTCTATAAATGATAAAGACAGTAACATGTTGAAGTGAGGAAGGATTACGACCAAGACAGAGCTCTACGAAAATGGATTTATGTATTATTACAAAATAAACAAAACGGTTGAAACATCTATTTATCTGTTTGATTACAGGGCATTTTCATTGTTAGCTTATTATGTACATTACCTTAAATAACGTTAAACAAAAAAGAAAGGATAAAATCTGTTATACCTAAATAGTAATAATTTTTTGGAACAGTTTTGGGATAAATAAGGAAGAAATTAGTTGTAAAGTCCGTACGTTGTACGTTGTATTACAGTATATAAAATTGTACACACCATTTATAAATACAACTACCTATGTATTTAAACAATCTTTGACTGCCCTTCCAGCAGAAAAAGATGAAAGTATGCCATGTTTTATTAATAATTCAATATTATTATATTACTACATAATAATAAGCCAACCAAGCCATAATTTTAACGTTGTTTTTTGTTGGAGTAGCAAATGATGGAATGCTTAAAACACTGCAGAAAGACTATATATCGTTATTATTATTAAATTAGTACGTAGAGAAAAATCTGTGTTGTTTTGCCTTTCGTCAACATTAAAATCGGCAAGTTTTGTAGAATGTAGTAATAATTTAGATTACTGTGCAAGTAGGCTTCAATCATGTAATGCATGTTAGACCATGCCTTAATTATATTTAATTGTATCCGTTAGCAGAAACGATTTTTCCTAGTTTTACTTTTAAAGAGTAATAAAAGCTGTTTTTCCTATTTGTTCGCTGTACACATACCTTGCCTTCAAAATCTTATTTCGGTGGTAATCATTATTGATCGCTATCACGCTGATTTTAAATATGGATCAGCATCCTGTTTTTAAATATCAGCATCCTGATTTTAAATATGGATAATTTCTGTTGCGAATTGCGAAGTCACAATGCAATGCCCATGAATGTAATGTGGGTGTGTATGTGTATGTATAATCTATGGTAGCCTAACATTTTGGAATTAACAATTTATTACAGAATTAGCAAGTTTTTATGATTAATGATTTACAGCATCCATTTAATAGAAACGCACCATGTCTCTTCAGAGAATACAAGAAGAAAAAAGTGCATAGTACATACATACGTTTACGAGTTACGAGGCTTTTAATGTCATTTGCGCGAGATGCAGTTTAAGCTACAATTAATCACCAACCAAACCAAGAAATCCATCACCTCGCATTATATTTATAAAATTCAATTCATTTGGTGGAGATATATTTGCATGCTGTAGTGTAGTACTCATCTCTCATATAACATCTGACGTGAACATGAAGAAATGACACAATTTAATTCGTTAAGACATTTTAGGATGTTAGTGAAAATCTGGCTCAATTCCTGAATAAAAAGTAAAGGCAGAAGCTACTAATACATACTACGGGGGTAAGAAAGATGTAAAATAATTGCAGTTTACATTATAGTGCACTGCTGTACAGGTACAGAGGCAGGCAGGCAAAGCAGCCCGTAATATGTGAAGTAAAATGAATGGAAAAGGGATTTGTGTGGAACTCTTTATTCTGGAATTGATCCCGATTTTAAATTTATTCCTCAACTTGTTCATTACAACGATAATAGTATAATTTCAATTCAAAACATAAGAAAAAGCCGTATAATAAATCTTATTCGAAGGTTAGAATCTGCTCTCTCGTTGTCATCGACCTCCATTCCAATTATTAGTAGCAATTTCCGTCGATCCTTGTAATATTATTGCTTTCACCTTTGATCAGTTTGCCTTCTCGAGAGCAGTATTATTTTTGATGGCAATAACTACCTCTTCCCCACAGGATTTCAACACAGTGCACAAAATTTCACGCCCATTCTCATATTCTGATTTGAGCTGTAAATTAAAACCCAGACAGTTAAAACTGTGACGTCATTCATTATTCAATTTCAATGATAAAATTTACAAAAATTGACATTATTATTATTATAGTCGTGTAAGACATAGCTACGCACCTGAGCACCCAATTCACCATCCGGAATCTTCAAATCTTCACGTAATTCACCAGAATCGGTCATAAGAGACAAGTAACTGTAGGAATATTAAAATAAATTTCAATTTTAGTTGCTTGATCTCAAACAACATCAAAAACCCCATGATAAAGTTTATTAGGGATCTTACCCATCAGCAGAGATGTCGATAAGCTGAAAATCCTCTCGCTTGACAAAAGGAACATCCATATTGTGCGTTGATGGACAGATATCCTCGCATTTCTTTCCAGTGAAAATATCGAGGCCAACCATGTGAACCTTGGCGTGACCGTGTTTACCTACAGAAAGAACATACAGATACATACAGTCAACAGTTCATTATTGAATTACATGAAAGGTTGGCCACATTCGACGAAAAAAGCTTTCAATCAGATTATAATTCGACTGAATCATAGATACTACACTTGAAATCTGCGATCTTTACGCTTAAAACTGACAAAATTAATTAAGGATTGTGAAATGAGTTACGTTGTGAGCATGAACTGTCAAACTATTGACATACCGGTTTTGGAAGTAGACATTTCCACAATTTTACAGGGACGACCTTTCAACATGACAAAACCGTTTTTACGAAGGGCAGAGCATTGCATAGGGTAAGTTGCAGACGCTCCAGAGTCAGCTGCCTCGAACTGTGTGTCATCGATATCAGCCATGTTGATGATGAACTTTGTCCTTTGATGAGTCCGCTGTGGTTAACTAATCAACAAAACAAAAAAAACAATTCATTATTAGTCTAACACAACAAGAAAAAACAGATCCCACGTACATTGCATGTCAACATGCATCATATCTTCTTATTCAAATTTTGTACACATATCTGTAATTGTTATTATCAAGCTAACGCACTCTATATATTCTTCAAGCCACCTTAAAAAAGACTAACTAACGCCTAAACCACTACTGACTAACGCCAACAAGCCTTCCCCTATAAATTTGATTATTACATTACTAAAGACAGTAACATTTGGCGTAGGCTGTCAAATTTACAAACCCCCAACAATGCAAAAAGACATCTTATATGTCAACTCTCTTCTTGTTAGTCTCCATCCTCTCCCCAACTAGCAACTAATTTTTATCCATTATCATTCTTACTTCTTAATTTCTTGACGGAGGAGAGCCAAGACCACACTTCACGACCGACACACACGGTGTGGAATATGGGTGTTTAACGTAAAAAAGAAAAATTAAAGTAAACTATTTAAACCCCCCAGCAATACTTTTTTTAAACTTCTTATTTCTCCACAGATATTTTTAAATATACTCCAAACAACCAAACCCAATAGTGTCTTATTTTCAACAATAAAAAAATGATGAGACAACTGGTATGTATTTTTCTTTGACAATGTACAAAAAAAATATAATAATGATGTATGCACCTTTTTAGATTCGCGATGATGATGATGATTTGAGTGGTTTTGTCTTATGGATATTTCGTTAGTGGTGGTGGTGTTGGTGCTCCCGTCCTCCTGTGTTCAAGAAGAGACAGCCAGGCAGTAGTAGCAGTAGAGAGGGGACACGTCGTCGTTGCCAAGGAATAAAGATGGAAGGGTCGGCTTCTCTAACACAATCCAGCCAGACGGTGGTGATCTGTAGCAACTCTTGCTATATGACACACAGCTTCCACACACTTATTTGAAGCAAGCCTTGCTTCTCGTTTTTTCATCACATCCTTTGCTTGTCTAAAAAAATACAATATCTCTTTTTTCAGTAATGTACGGATACGGATTGCATTGTAAACAGTCCACTTGTGGCACTTATGCTGCCTCCTGTTGCCGTTCACATAGCATAACTTTTTAGAGTGAGCTGTTCATACACAAATTAAGAGATAATTTGATTATAGTGTTTAGTTACCTGATTTCATTTGCATAATTAAATTAGAAGAATAAGGATGGATTGAGATAGGAAGTTTTATTTAAAAGAAATTTAATAAAAATTGGGATACGGTTATGTGTGAACGGCCCATTAGGGGTTTTAAGGGTGAAATGCAGGTCATGCATAGCGTAAAGAGGAATGACAAACTACTGCATTGTAGGGATATAGATGATAATCTATGTTATGTTGGAATGATGGGTGATGTGAGTTCATGAAACTAGAGCGTGTTTTAGTATGGGTGGGATGTACCTTGAATATGTTGTGTAATCTGGTAAGTTGAAGGGTGCACCGGTTCTGTGTTTTTTTTATGATAGCGTATTTATTTACCTACTGTCTATATCTGCAATATGGTAATGCATTAGAGAGTATATTGTTCTCTGATTGGGAGGAGAGATGCTGTGGGAACGTTGTTGGGTTAAGGCTAATGGTAGAAAAAGGAACACAGTTGCAGTGTTGTGAGGGGAGAGTGAGCGCTTTGAAAAGGTAGTGGTTTTCATACACCCTTGCCTTTGTTGTGAGCGGTTGTGAGGCAGCTCCCGCTAGTCTGACGTCGCCCCGTTGAGCAACTAGTTTAAATGGTGGCGTACTTTTGGTCGTGAAGAGGAGAGCTGGTTGGTCCATTCTGAAAATTACATCTTCGTGAATAAATCAGGATGTATGACTGACTGAAGGTAATATTGCTTTAAATCGTAATTTAGTAATTAAATTAAGGTTTTGGCTAATTTGAGGTGGTAGGAATTCCTTGTATTTAAAATTTAGTATGGCTTCCGCTCAGAAAAAGGTAAGGTCTAACGACTTTTCTAGCTAATATTGGGTGTGGGATTTTTATGAGTTTGGTAGGGAATTAAAAAATGCTTTTGTTGTTTTGTCTGGGATTTGATTCGGATCTCGGTAAGAAAAGGGTGAAAGACTGAAAATCTGAGATAAAGATGAATCGCTATTACAAGGATCCCTAAATAGTCAAACTATTGATAATTTGTTACTTAGAATGACTTCCATAATTCGATTATATTAAACTATTATATATCAAAGCCAATCTGTAATTTGACAACTCTAAAACATTTAAAATCACATTTGGCATTGTAATTTGTTTGCTTCAAATTATCATTTTAAAAATTAGATTCAGAGCGTGAGCATGTCATGCATTGCATAGGCAATGCCATAATATGCACAGCAAAGTTAAAAGCTGCGTTTGATGCAGGCGTCCTATTTTAACTTTTAACTTTCAGTTATAAAAACTTCATCCAAAAGAAGTAGATCTGACAGTGACAATGTTTGACTTAACAATGAAACGAAATTATAACTGTTGAATATATTAAACAAATGAAGCCATGTAATATGTAAACTGTTTCCGTTAAGTTAAAGCATGATTCCAGCATGCAACTTTTGTCGCATGAATGTAGAGCAGAGCAAAAGCGTTTACAATTACAAATGCTCTAATTCTCGTTTCTCTCTTATTTTTCCATGTCTATAAATATCAAAATACACAGGTAAATTAATACAGGTGGGCAAGGTAGAGGTCTAAGTTAATGTACGAGGCAAACTGTATTGCATGATTGCATGTAGCAAATACTTGTGTGAGATCATGAAATGATTTATTCATGAAGATCCGTTATGTATGTGTGACTTTGACAGAGTTATTATTGGAGTTCGGTTAGAGAACAAAGAGCAACTAGAGCAACCCAAACTTTTTTTTGATGCTTTCAGGTGAACCCAAACCGTGAGGAGTTGCAGCACAGCTGTTTTCAATCTTCGGGGATGTAGCTCAGTGGTAGAGCGTTCGCTTTGCATGTGAAAGGCCCGGGGTTCGATCCCCCGCATCTCCACTTTTGCTAATTTTTATTGTAACTTTTTAATACAAGATGTGTTTACGATGATAAGTTGAAATGAGAAATATCTACAACATCCACTAAAATATATATTTTCTAGTATTGCACATAGTACGTAATAGAAATCATAAACCACTTCAATTAAGTGAAAAGAGGTATTTATTGCTCGTCAACGAGTTCTAAACCTAATTACAATTTCAAGCTTACTTTTCATGTTTCTTACAGGTTGAACTTCTTTTAATTAAGAGGCAGGTTTCAGAAGATGATTAATCATAGGAGAGCAATATTCATCCGGCCATGAAGTGGGGGTGGGTATGGATATGCTGATGGTGCAAGCTTTCTTCAAGCGAGACTCCTATTTTACATGAATGAATGACAATTTATTAAATTCTTGCAAAAAGCATGTGCTTTTTAGTGCTTTGCTAAGCTCGACCATCTTGTGAGTGTATGGAACTCGAGAGCAAAAGATGTTTTTCCAAGTGGAAAAAGAGAAAGACAACCAGAGTGAGAGTAGGCATGGGTTCTTCCTCCATACGAAGAAGAGGAAAAGCAGGGTGTTTAAGATCAAGACGCCTCAGTTTGATTCCGGCATCATATCAAGAAACACATACTCTTCAAGCAAGTTATTCTTGTGACAGATATGAGAAATTAAGCATACTTTACTGCTGCATCAGCATTAGCACAAAAACATAACACAACTTTAACAAGTTAGTCAGCCATGCATGACCTATCCTTCTCTCCTTTAGTTGACAGCCTCTTCTTTCAGAGTCAATTGAATTACTAATATTTTGTTGTCAAATAAAAGGGAAATTCAATTCAACTAATGAAGTGGTTAATTAACAGAAGAATTCAGTGATTTTGATTGCTTCAGGGGCATCATATCAGAAAGCACATATATATGCATATAGCAAGCAAACTTATTTTTCATCTTTTCAATGTACGTAATAATAACAATAACAAACCTACACGCTAAGACTTTGTCCTGTGATCGCAACATGTCAAAACTTTGCTCTTTCTCCGTCTTCTTCACCATCTTCAAAGAAGAGTAACAAAATGACATTTGTACCTGCTCCGCTCCCATAAACCTGAGAGATTCCGGATTAGACACGGACACGACTTTTTTCCACAACTACTTAGAAATTCAATTAGAAACTTGTTACTTTCAATGGTGGTCATTACCCACCAATTCACCTGAGTGTAATTACTTTGTCATTGGAGTCTAGTCGTCTGTGTATAAAACGGTTAACATGTCAGGCAAATTAGCGTGGAAATTCATGTCAAGTGTACATTACATCATTGCATATCAAGTAAACTATTAATGAGTGGGCAAGTTTCTCCTTTGTTGTCGTGTGTTTTGTAAACTTTTTGTACATTGTTTTGTGTACACCGCTTACAGTTTAAATATAGAAAGTCCTTTGTCCGGAGTCTGTGTAGCGGAATATATATTAGATGACTCGTTTCCCTTATAGTTGTCGACAAAGTTATAGCTTGTAGGGCTATTAGAGCAAAGCAAATGATGGACAAAGGTGTGAACTGTGTTCTTGTGACCACATCCGCCGTTAAAAGGCAGAAAATGAACAAATGGGTATTTATCAGTTTTATATCTGTAATTGTAGCTGCCGTATGTCTTTCCATCAGCATTATTTTTGGAGTGCAACTCAATGGTAAGTATCTATGAATAATAGAGATTATAAGATTAATTATTACGTATTGTCGTATAGTTTTATTAGTTTTACAGTATAACATATTGTAGGAAACTTTGCCATAATTCCCTACCTAAGTTTGTACAATACTTTATACTTACACTGATCACAGAATGTATAGGATTGGTTGGAATTTTCTTAGAATCAGGGCATTATAGGGGCAAGGTGAAAGTCTTTTGTTTCATTTGTTTGCACAAAGGTGAAAGCGTAGGTAGGTATTATTTGTACATGGCTTCATTTTATTCATTCGAATGAATGTGATTTTGTTGCGAAGATGAAGTGCCTTTATTTGGACTTCCTCCCACAGTTGCACTTTTGATTTTCATTAGTTTGCCTTAGAAGATAATATGATATTAAATATCACAACATCAACCGACAGGCTGGACGGTTAGAGCCGTGCCAATGCAAAGATCACAAAAGCTGCTACCGACACCATCACGATGGATTAAATATGTGTGTGTGTGTATGTACATATACATATAACCTGTTGTTCGGTAACTCTCCTTCCGGTTTCTACAAGTCTATACCTCCCGTCTAGTAAATACACATGAAAGTTAATAAAAACGTATGTAACTTTCCTGCCACTTGCTGCTTTTCATTCATGCATTCACAACAACCACAAAACATACTGAAGAGATCTATTTTCTCCATGAACAATCTTTTGAAGTTTATTTTGCAATCTGGAAAACACTTTCCGATTTTAGTTTACAGTTTATACAAAAGGGAACTGAAGGTGTATAGAAGTTGNTGTAACTTTCCTGCCACTTGCTGCTTTTCATTCATGCATTCACAACAACCACAAAACATACTGAAGAGATCTATTTTCTCCATGAACAATCTTTTGAAGTTTATTTTGCAATCTGGAAAACACTTTCCGATTTTAGTTTACAGTTTATACAAAAGGGAACTGAAGGTGTATAGAAGTTGATGAACATTTATGAGTGGTATTCAATATATTGGCACACCCACACAACACTTACAACAGTACGAATGCATTGATCTTTCATTTCAGATTAAATTTAGAAAACCCCACTGAATACTCATTTCCTCGTATGTGCTTACGTTTTACATTGTTTGTCAGTAACATTTATGCCAATTTATGTGTATCAAAATAAAACGCGATTTCATGAATGGGCAGCAATAATTAAAGCAGCTTACACTTAATTTTGTTGAGGAGTAGAAGGATCACACAGAATAAAAATATTGTTGTCAGTGTTTAGGATGAGATGATATCATATGAACTCGGTGTAATGTGTATGTTATTTGAGGCTCATTAGACCCTTCCACCCACTTAAACGGGTCATACCTGAAAAGTTTACATCTGAATCTGAATTTATGCATTTTCTATTTTGTAGATGATTTTCTTCATTCTGGAATGTAAATATACAATAATGGAAAGCTCATAGGTATGAAAGCAATGTGTACATCCGGTGAAAACGTAAATAAAAGTAAATAGGCAAATTCTAAGCGAAATGTGGCTTATATCCGGTCTTACAGAATATGGCAGTTTGAAATAAGCATTTCGCAGAAAATTAAAGGCCCGTTTTGTAAGTCTGTATTCATGTTGCTTATTTGTATGCAGATGTAGCTTCTGCTGACATCTCAGAATCAGAAATCTTGCAGTTCGGTTCGCACGTTATCAAATGAAAATTACGTTTACATATGTATACGGCAATTACGGCATATTAACAGTTCGTTATCATCTATTTTCTGTTTGCTCCTTAATACTTAGCAGCAAACTTTCCCTGTAAAGGTTTAGTACTTGCATAAAATTGCAAAGTGAATTTATGTTATGTACTAAACTAAACTAAACCGAAAGGCATCATCAGAAGTCATTTACTAATTAACAATGCCACACACTTTGGTCTGTATGTTACAGGATAATTTTCTAAACTTAAGGCTACTAAACCTTGATCAGCTAAATTGGATTTGTAGTTACATTCAAAGTATTTTTCTAAGCTGACTTGCTGATTGATATGTATTTCAACGTAAACTAAACTTCTTCAAATGATAATTAAATGATAAGGTTTACGTAAGAAAGAAATCATTGTGTAAGTCACTGTTTATTTACGTATAAGTAATCGAATAAGCAACTTTTTTGTAAAGCCGTAAAATACTGACTTCAACAGTTTGTCTAAACTAGGAACAGACAACTATATTCCAGACCTCTAAAAACCGTACAAGTATATTCACCTTACAAATATAAAAACACTGTAATTTGTTTCAACTAACTGAGCAAGTTGTGTCTCGCGCCGGATGGAAGGAAAAAAAATTATTATGAGTTATTCGTTTCTGTCTTGCCAGCGTTTTTTAGAGTCCTTGGTACTATGAAGATGAACTGTTTTATATATCACATATTCTTTCATAAATTCCAAATCAGTCAAAAACTGGTAGGCAATAAAGTTCCGTCATGGCTTTTATAGTTTTGAGCTATTTAGCAGCATTTATTCGCTATCTGTTTACAAATATGGATTTAAAGATTCGCCATAAAATTACTCTTTTTGAAAGAAGTTGTTCTGTTCGTAGCCAAAATCCAATTTTCAAGCCATTCCTGTCATATTTTCATTTGCGTCATACCAAGATCTGGATGGAAACACTTTTATTAAGCAGTGAAATGTGAAGCAAAAGATGCTTTATTTATTACTTGGGGTGAAGCATACAAGTTCAGAATGATGACGTATAGGCAAAGGTTTTGAACAGAAGTATAAGTGTTAGTGACTTTTTAATGTCATCATCATCCTCTCCTCCAGCCAGAAGTACTTAATTATGAATGACATGTAGGGATCTACTGTTTTGACGTGTTCTAAATCATAATGCATCATATATCTCACAATTTTCGTATTCATCTGATCGTCACTGATGTGGAAATTATGATATAGAATTCAATTCTACATAATGTACGTTCTAAACCAAAGAAAGATGTACCAATATATAAACTTACTTTTTACTCCTTTTCCAAATCACGTAACGTAAAGCATTACCTAATTAATCTGACACTTCTTATCATATCAACAATATAAACAAATTTCAATTTGATTTACAGGCCACAAAAATATTTGCCTGTCTTCAGCATGTGTTCGAACAGGTAAGGAATGTAATAGATAATACTGATCTAAAGTAATACACTAATCCTTCCATTAAACGCCTGTAACAACAAATTATCTTTGGACATGTGACATACTGCATACGAATAAATTGTACATAAAAATTTCAAAATTGTTCAAGGATATTGTATATTAATTGTTAAAACAACCTTGATATAGCTGCATCCCTCCTTGGAGCGATGGACATTTCAGCTGACCCTTGCGATAACTTTTTCCAGTTTGCATGTGGTCACTGGAATAAAAAACACATGATCCCTGAAGACAGGGCATCCATCTCCACGTTTGAAGTGCTCTCAGATCAAATTCAAATCACCCTTAAAGGTTATCATTGTAAATTAAATTTGTCTTAAAACTCTTTCTCTAAAAATTTGCCGAAAATTCTCGATGAGTTAATATTTTACAGGATTACTAGAAGAGCCAGTAGATTCTTTCGATTCAGACGCAACAAGAAAAGCGAAAGATTTTTACATATCCTGCATGAACCTGAGTAAGTATTTGGAAAACTTACACGAAAAAATCCATGAAAATTGTCTGATGGCCTGGCATTCCTTAATTATCAAGTAAACGCATGTGGCGCAAGTGTATTGTCGGTAATTTTCTTTGTTCTTTTATTTTTTGTGAATGTTGTTCCTGCCTTTGCTTGGAATAAAATGAAGGTGCCATAAGGGAGTTAGGTGCTGCACCACTCCAGAATCTCATTAATGACTTGGGTGGCTGGCCTGTTACGCAGGGACTCGACTGGAGTCCCAAGGTCTCTGTGGAGGAGCTAATTGGTAAGTAAACACAATTTACTCACAACACCTCTTTACATTATTCACATCCACCCACCAAACGAGCTCAATTATCCAAGCTCACCTGGTTTTTTCTTAAATTACATCCCGTATAGCGTAATTAGCTTATAAAATCATGGTGTTACGCCAAAAAGAGTAATTAATGCATAAATTACGTGTGTATTTACTTTTGTTCATTGCTGTTCCTTACTAATTTGTGTTCTTTTTGCTCTGTATGTGTATTGTGATTAAGGAAGGATCAGAGCAGAGCTTAATATGGGCGTCCTCTTGGAACTTTGGGTCGGGCCGGATGACAAAAATTCGTCAGTGAACATTATCCAGGTTTGTTTATTCACTCATTAGTTAATTTGATTGCTCTTTGACCTTTTAATTAGGTTGCTTGCTGTATTTATTCTACTATTTACTTCGAGTAACTGGATATCATTCAAGCAACAATCAAATACGTGTATTAAGTATTATGCCATCATAAAAGTTTGTGCTCTTGCTCATTCATGCTTTCTTAGCAAACCTGATTCCATCATCCAGTTCAATGAACAAGATTGAGGAAAAGAAATTAATCAAAAGTTTGTTTTCAAAAGGAAGATATATTCTCAAAGAAAACTGTTTTTGTTGACACATTTGAAAATATGCGTGTTTAGTCTGATGCTATTTATTGCCCTCTATGTACTATATTACTTTATACTTTATCCATGCACTTTGTCAAAAACCTACACAAATGTTCATGATGATGGATGATAATTTTTTATTAACAAATGGTAAATACCTATTTACCATTTGGTACTTAATGTCATATGTGGGTGAGTAAAAATATATGACTGTATACATACTTGCCTATACGGAGAAGGAACCAAAATTTCAGTTCGAAACATTGCATGATTTCATAGAGATACTTAGAAACTTGCTAAGTCTTTTCGTAGAATTATTTAGCTGAAGAGGACGGGGGTTCTTTAGTCGCCTGACCGACTTAAAAGATTTTTATGTAATCCTGACACTATTGCAAGCAAATACCATAGTTTATAACTTTTTGAGTGTTTATGCCTATATGGTATTATGTAGATGGCAGATATAGTAGACAGAAGGAAGTACAGCGGAATGATAAATGACCTTATAAACTGTGCTGATACCAATGAATACTTAATTTCAGAAATGACAGTAATTAGATAATTTACTATATCATTGCCATTGCACATATGAATTTTACGTTTCTACACATAAAGGTGGACCAAATGCAGCTAGGTCTTCCAAGCAGAGACTACTTTCTCAACGCTTCCAGAGAGATAAAAGCATATCACACGTACATGTCCGAGCTGGCTCTTCTATTTAACGCAAGTAACATCAGATTTGCAACGGAAGATTTGATGAAAGTAATCGAGTTCGAGACTGCTCTTGCCAATGTATGAATTAGTTGTATTTTCTCAATGTTTTATAAATTAAATGCTTTTAAATTATTCAGTAAGTAAAAGGTTAAAGCGTTGAAATTTTGTTGTATATTAAATTCAGGTATCTCTACCGGAAGCTGACCGGCATGACACAAGTGCAATATACAAGAAGCAGACACTAAGCAGTTTAGAAAGTGATATACCCGAGTTCAACTGGAGGCTTTACTTCAAGACATTTGTGCAGACAGAGCTTCCAAGTGATGAACCCATTGTTTCGTATGCATTTCCCTATCTCAGAGATATGGCTTTCATTGTCAAAGCCACTGAGCCCAGGTATGCATATTATTTTTTGAACATAGTTACACAGTCGATCAATATCACAAATTTTATTTTCTTATAGCTAAACGGTAACATGTACACTTGATTTGTAGAACGGTACAAAATTACGTGATTTGGAGAGTCCTCATGGAGCTTACCTCTCACCTTATTGATAAATTCCAAGAGTCAAAAATTGAGTTTCGGCAGGTGCTAATGGGAGTAACGAGTGAGCGTGAACGATGGCATCAGTGTGTAGAATGGACAAATAAAAAGGTCGGAATGGCTCTGGGGGCCCTTTTCATCCGAGACAACTTTGACCCTAAAGCAAAGGTAAGATAGCCAGCAGATTTTGTATTGCTTTTTATAAAATCATATAAATGGGGCACTGTGAGACAGGTGCTTTGCTTTCTCCATTGCTTTCTCGCAAGTGAACAACAGGTTGCCTGTCTTTCCATTTATACGATACTTTATACCGTAACCAAAATACGATGTCAGTGACGAAACGTGTAAATATGATAATGTAATGAAGATGAGATGACGAATGATGATGACAACTAGTGTAAAAAGCATTTCATGGACCAAGCGATATGGATTTTACATCATTCAGAATCGAAAAACAAATCAATTTTTTGCGACGTTTGAAATCGATATGTAAAGAATTTGTATCATACTGACGGGTTAATTTAAAACGCTGCGGAAGTGGTGGGAAAGGAAACGCGATTTGTGTTATTGAATGGCATCTAGTATGCAATGAGTACGTATAAATTGGAAATTTGTCATGATATTTATCAGTAATGCAATCCAATAACCTATGTATCGAATTGCTTCTGGGAACGAAAAATCATAACTAATGTAAATAAATCTATCTCCCATCTCTTAAAGGTAAAAACACGACCTTAATACAATGTAGTAGGCATGATATAACGCGGCAACACAAAGATAGCAGAAGGCAAACAGGAAATTGTTATCAGAGCAAACAGAAAGAAGTGTGTATTTACTTGATACAAATATGGTAATGATAGATATTTTTCGCAGGTATGAAAGTTATCATTATTCATTTCTCGGCCTTTGCATGAAGGAGAAGAATTGTGTAATCTGATTTGCATACTTTAAATGCAAACTTGTAGTAAGGTAAAACTGTCATACCTTCCTTCATCGTTGTAATATGATATTTTGTATACTTAGGTATGTAGGTATTTTTTATTTACGCGACGCTTGAAGTGACGGGATGCATGTCCTACTGCAATTGACAAGCAATCAATTATACAATAAGATAATAACCACGTGGCGTGCCTTGACGCTTGGATTATCAACTTTAACAAACATTGTGAGAGTGTCAGCGACCGGAAAATGTCTGAAGCATATTGCGTATGTTTATGTACGACTGTGCTGTTCTAAGATTTTACCTGGACAGTTAGTATTGATATATAGCATATTCTGCATAAAGTATACAATAGCCATTTAGCCGCACCTACATTATAACAACTTGTACGTTACTTACAATTCAGAAGATTTCGCTTTTCCTTTATTGAATCAAACTGGAGAAAAGCGGAAAAAATGAGAAAGGATTTTTATTTATTGAGATATTTTGAGGTTTTCCTCTTTATGTATTCCTGTCAGGATCGACGTGTGGTACTTCACGTTTGTAAGGCAAAAGCAAAAACGCAAAAGTCTTTAACTTTGTTTCTGTTTTCAAGGAAGTACAGAAAATAACTTGCCGTATTTTGAATTTTGAAAACAATTTTCCACATTATGGAAAGTTGATGAAAAGATTGAGGAGAAAGTTGATTTTCCGCACATAAACTGGCCATTTTTTTATATTGGCTTATGCAGCATGACTTAAGCAAACTATTTTTATGGCACACTTACTACATGAACATAAAAAATACACACTTCCCTACAATGTAGGTACATAAATGCACAAATGCACCCTTAAACTACTAAGTAGACTACATATTTCTTGCGGTTGCGACATAACTGTTACAACAACATGGCTGACTTGTTGATATGACTGACTGAACACTAAATTCAAGTTTTCAAGTCGGTAGAAAGAGGAAATGGGATGTTGTCGAAGGATTATAATTTAATAGAGGAAGTAATAAGTACGTGTATATTTGAGCTGTAATAACAGTCGTGTGTTGTGCAGGTAGAGTATTATGGAGGAACAAATCAGGAAGCAGGAAGAGGTACAAGATTGGAAATGGGATATGATTTTTTTATTGCTCAATTGCTCAATTTTCTTTTACTTACCATAAAACATGCTTGCTATTCCTATATAAAGCTACTCCTGCTTGGTTTGATTCAGAGACCAGAAAATTTTCATTTCTTCGATGTGTTGTAAGATGTGGAAAAGGATTCAGGAGTAATAATAAACAATTTCTTGCTTGCTTCCCCTCCAGGAGAACATACATATATTGTGCAATTGCCAATTGCACTTTGGTGATTTTACATACAAGGAGTATTACATTCTATATGCCTTTATGCAGTGTATTTATTGCAAAACATTAGGTATGGGAATATGAAATACTGTAGATTGAATAAAAAACCCACATTTTTGCTGGAATAGTATTACTGTAATGATTACGGTAAGCGGCCTAGTGACTTGATGAAAGGCGGTTAACAGTTGACAGTTAAACAAAATCCCTACGTTTCCTACATTTTGAAAGCAAAATGTTTTTATTATGAACCATCCAGATTTCTGTTATAGCTCGTTAATTGTATCCAATATAACGTAAAAAACAAAGATGCCTAAAAGTTTCAGCAATCATGTTTTACTACATTTGTTTTACTTGTTAAGATGCATGAGTTTCATTTACCTATAATGCTTCTGGGAAGTTTGCATTTTTCACAACCTGGGTTTCAATTAGACATCTTACATTGCATGTCGGTCGGGCAAGATTGCAAAGAAAGGAGAGTATCGTGGAATGAAATGCATTATTGTTTTCAAAGTCTATCAGTCACTTTGATTTGATTTTATTACCAAACTGGCTAAACAAATAAAATGTTTTATTTTCCCAAATTCCCACGACTTTTCCGCATTCGGTGTCTTTATAGCCTTTCACAACGGCTAAAATCCTTCCTATCTTTTGATTTCCATAATATCAAGAAGAAAAGATGTGGTTTCTTGACTTATCTCCCTTGCATTAAAGCTTTAAAGAAACAAAAACAAACAAGGAAGTGGGCTTCCAGCAACACATTGCATATAAGCACAGAGCAAAATTTATATGGTCTTCTCTGATTTCCTGTGCTTTTCTTGAAGTATTTTGTATGGCTGACTATTTTAACATCTCAGTTTTCCCACATCACCTACCCTCTTTCACTCTCACTTTCTCTCTCTCTCTAAAGCTCAGTTTGAATAAAAGCTGTGTCTCCCCCAGACTACTATATTGTGATTTGCGTTTCAAAGTCACCAGAGAAAAAGCCAAAGTCACAAAGAAAATAAAAGGATAAGAGTCTACAAAAGAGAGTACGTTATATGTCTCTACGTCACTTCTTTCATGGACATGTTGCATATTATGCATACCGTTATTCCTTTAGCAAGGCTTAGGAGGAGGCATACAGATAACAGACGAGGTATCAACAGGCAAGTAATAAAAAACGCTACAAAGAAAAGAAAACCCCAACCACAACAATAACTGTCTTACATACGGGACAAAAATGTGAATAATTCGTATATTTCTTCTACTCAATTTCCGATCACGTTAGGTGAATGAATGAAAGCTAAATCTATATGAATATCCAAAAGAAAAAGAAAGCGCTTTACGCTTACCACATAAGATAAGTAAAGCCCGCTGCCATTTTCAATTATGCTGCCATGTCATGTATTTAAATGTTTCATTAACCTTGTCAATTCTCTTGTATCTTGTCATTGTCACGCTTGCCTGATCAAAGGAAACGGCTCAGGAGATGATCAGCAATATTCGGGAAGCCTTTATTGAGCTTCTTGCTGAAAACCATTGGATGGATGAGCCCACGCGAAAAGTTGCTCGGGGTAAGGCTGTAAAAATGAATGAGCGAATTGGCTACCCAGATTTCATTACCAAGCCTGAAGAACTCAACAAGGAATACCAAAACGTAAGAGACAAAACCAAACACCTATTCAACAGGACATCCTTGTTGAT
>JAHZNG010002529.1:0-21624 GCA_027744375.1 Orchesellides sinensis
GCAAGACATATATATTGTAGGATTCACACAAACTTACGTGATATAAAAAAAAGAATGAGAAAAGAGCAATTGAGACTGAGAGTGTGACCATAGCAAACTGAGTTTGTAGTCATTCGGTGCAATCACTCCTGTCAGTCAATTTCTTATAGCTCCTGTCTTCTCTAAACTAGACCCGTTTTCTTTAACTTTTTTTTAAATACTTTTGAACTAGCCCTCATGACTATTTTCTTTTAAAAATTAGTAATCATTCATGCATCCATAATTACGCACCTATTCATAAACAAATAGCGTGGAAGCACACAAAGTTGTAATGTGTGTGCCCTGTACTTTACAGTTTTGAAAATTTGGGTAGGAAATGATTTTCGCTATTTAGCAATTTGTTCAGTTTTTTATGACTTGTTACATTTAAAATAATGACGGAACGATGCGATTGCTTAGCTATTCAAAAAGTGAAGTTCTCCAAGTGTCATTTCACTGAATAGCGTGTAGTTAAACAGTTGATTGGCGTTATTTTCGTGACCTCACTTGTCAGATAAGTGTTAAAAGGCAGTATAAGAAGTACATAAAAAACAACAGACGTAAATACACACATAGAGTAAGTAACATTCAAATGTACTGAAGGAATCTGTGAACGCATACCCTGATCAGTTTCTTTAAACAATAATGACCGTAATAGTCTTGTAGTAAAGTGGAGTGCAGTGATTTTTATTCCTTATTCAATTCCGCGTGTTATATATTCAGTACCTACTTTGTGTGCTCATACTTTTGTTAAAAACGTTTTCCGGCAGAAGGTTGAATGCATTCCTTTTTTAAATTGAGCAGAGTCAGTGCAGATCAGGAAGGGTACAGGTTACATTGATACTCACATCAAACAGGAGATGGATGAACCTTAATTTCTTAAAACAGAGGAACTAATTGTTAACATATCTAATATCTTAGATTACGCTAGGAACATCCGTGTGTGTGTATTATAAGTACAATTGATAATTGTAGAAAAAGTTCGTCTCAAAATACTTAATTTCCTTGTGTATTTTTCTTATGTATGTATGTATGTGTATTATAACCATATTATATTACATACCTTTCATTAATGTACCTCCCCTGGTGTGCTGAGCCCAAAATTTGATTTGTACGAATGCATTCCTCTCCTCTTGTCTACTTCTAAATGCCGTGGTTTTGACAAGGGCTCTTTTTTTCTTACTACCGCTCAGAACTTTGTTAGGAATGTAATTGGAAGAGCATTGTTGGACCACATTTTATCCCTATATGCTGTATTCCATCAGTAATGCTATGAAATTGTTAAAGAGATGAACTTCATAAAGGATAACTTTCTATATTTTGTTATTACTGCGATATGATTTTTATGAATCTTATGTGTATAACACTTAGACCATAATATTACATATAAAATAGGTCTGCATTTTTTACGTGGTGTGTCCGAACCTTGACAATTGGTGTCCTTCGGCCCTTCGCAGCAGTAGCGCCGAACCTTCAAATTCCATTCATTCAGCAAAGTGTATTTATTGAAGAGTGATAAAAGTTCTGAACAAAGTACAATAATATGTATCAGGATCAGGAATTCCTAGCATAATGCACATGCATGCTTTATATTAATCTGTTATTTTGAGACTATGATATAAACTCAAGTTTGAAATTTCATACCTTATAATAGTAATATTTCTGTCTCTTACGTGTGATTCCTTCAGATGATAGCACAAACAAAGCCTTGTCTAGGTTTTAAATGCTAAAAATGAGTAAGAAATAAATAGAAGTGGTCAACAGATGCGCCACCGACGAGAAAGGCGTTAGTAGTAATATAGCATGTGTCATGCATAATATTTTTCTAATTGCTCCACCACTGCCGTTCGAGAAGGACGAGTTTTTGTTTCTTAATTCGGTGCTCAACTGTATTTTTATGTGCATTCCAAAAAGTTGTTGTGCATACTTCATACGTATGCAGTTCAAGCTCTGAAGTTAAATAACTCTGACAAACAATAATAATAATATACTAAATAATAATAGCAACCAGGCTGTTTTCTAAAATAACTCTCTTCCGATGAGAGCCCATGTTCCATCTGTGACTTGTGCGATCTGCTCCGTGCCTCCCTCCAACTCGTGTGAGGATTTTGAAGGTAAATGAGCAGATGCGAAAAATCCTTTTTTTTCTACACGAGCCTAAGGTCCCGGTCTGCGAGGGACAATGTAACAAGTCTTAAACTTTTTTCTGAGAAGTACGGCTCCCTTCTTAGTTGGATTTCCAGTTTTTAAAGGACAAACTGCCAGCATCTGTGTGCTGCTCTTTTTTTGAAGACATTACATGTATTAACATTAGAGATGAAGAACAAGGGTGAATGATGAGCAGATGGGCATAGGCAAAAGACATGATCCAAGATCAGTGTCAGGGCAGGAAATGAGCATGGAATGATGAGGCTGATGACGTGAGGAGAGGAATGCAGTGTAGAATATCAAAAAGCAAGTTTTTAAAAGTGTGCTCTCGTTTTACAGCTGCAGCCGTATATTACTTTTTATTTCAAACGATTATGTGAACACAAAAGAGTGAGGTCGCGCATACTTGAGAGTGATAAATAATCCTTCTTTTTTCACATACAATTTGGCTGCATTGCATTTGCATTCATTTTCGAACAGGAGTTTGACAGCTAAAGTTGTTTTCTCCGTGGTGTAGTGCCACTATTAATGTCTGCTTCAATGCGAAAACAAATTTTACACGTATCTACATACATACATATATACATTAAGGTACTATTTTTATACCATATTAGATTAGCTGTTCAGTAGATTTAATGACGTGACTGTGACGAGTGATTTCTCAATGTTGTACACATTAACGATATTGTTATTATCCAATATCATGAAGAATTTGGAAACCAAGATGGTATAATGTATTAATAAAGTGAAGTTAGTGGTTACTTGCCAAAAAATATATTAACTACTTTGAAACAGTAACGAGCTCGGAGATGATGGGGACTACATAATTTTTACGATAGACAGTGAGAACCCTAGAAATATTGTATTTTGGTGTGTATGTTGTGTACGAACATAATTATTATTTAGTTGTCATCTTATTTTATAAGCTTGTGAGACTGTGACTGGCGTCAGGAGTTGTGGAGAGGACTGGGACGTGCAAAACATCTCGCATTATATGCATGTTTATTATTATAGCCAATATAATCTTGGTTGAAAACATGTGTACTTATTGCTTTGCGTATTTTTTTGACAAACTGTTTTGTCTATTTTTATGACTGAGAAACTTTAAAATGCACAATGAATACATAATATGTTTAAGAAAATAAATTGTGTTGTGTATGTTCACTGAGTTTTAAAAGTACGTAAGGAGATAACATCTTAGTTTTTCCCCGTTAAAAAATATACAAGTATCAGAGCGTTTGCATGGATGGACCGATATTTTGCAAAGATTTGATGAGAACTCGTAAAAGATATATAGTGTATCTGGATGAGCTGTAATTCGGTGCAGTCACAGGTTATGCAATTCATAAAAAATTCTTCATGTAAAACTCTCCCAGTGTGTTAAATATTCTTTTGGAGTTGCATTTCGATGTAATCTATGAACGTGTGTAGATTTATATGTAGCGTATAATATATGTAATAGGTATTAGCAACAGTTGAAATTAGATCTATAGCTTTGGACTGCTGAAATCCCTAAATTTTCAAGTTGGCACCAGAAGCAACTGCATTTTTATGACTCTTGGTTTGATGAGGAACTATTTTATGGTTAAGAACTTACCAACTTCAAAGTAGCATAACAAAAATAGCAATAATTTAACTCATTACATGAAGGCAACGACAAGGTTCGGATCTAGAATTTTTGGCAGTTGGACTTTTGAAACGGAATGAAATGCTCGTGTTGTTAATTTCAGTCTCTGCTTTTTTCTTAGAGATTAGATGAAATAGATTACAATTTGTAATATTTTAATAGCTCTGCGCTAACAATTGTGTGAAAATAACCGTTACGTTAAGCTAACTTTTGTGTGTGTAACAGTGATCAAAATTTAATTTATCTTGAAAAAAGGATATTTGTGAAATGGTCCAATCCATTGTTAACTTCCTCCTACTTTTACACTAATCTCCTGGAAGAGATTTTGGATTGACTATTGTTGAAAGTAAAAGGGTTAAAAAATTTGCAAACATGTCATTGACATACTCATCAGCGTACTATCAGTATCAACATCAAGGAAACTACCGTAGTCCATATCTAAGGTATTGTTTATACAAATTCATTTTTATTCTTTACTTAGCTTTTTTATAAGTAAGTTAATATAACAATGCTCCCGTTGAAATCACCCATTTGTTTACCAACAAACATTGATTAAGATCTTTATAGAGAGATCTATCTAAGTTGTCGCAAACAGAAATAAACTGAATTGTCAGGAGGAACGATGGGGCATGTATGATTTGCATATAAGCGTGTCGACCACATATTTATATACACCAACTAAGCACTTTTTTAGTCTTTTGTTATTGACTCAAGACAAAAAAGCAGAATGGGTGTATTCTCAGTCCATTCTCTGCTTTCCTAGTTTGGGCACTCACGTTTATTGTTGCTTTTGACAGAGCCCACCTTAATTTTTTGTGGTTAAATTTGTATGTTGGCAAACTGTTTTACATCAATTCATCATTGATGATGAGTGATGACTCCAACAATAAGCTCTAAATGTTACAATATTATGAATAATATATACGCATATAGTACAGGAATGTATATTCAGGAAATGATTTACGTTGTTTGAAATGAAATGGATTAGTTGCTCCGAGGGAATGGTGAGTTTGAGCAGTAAATTACTCCATTGTTGTATACCTTGAATGTGCGTATATAACGCATGTGTGCAATATATATTTTACCATGAATGTCCTTATTATATGATATATAATATTAATAAAGTTCCTTTCTTCATAATAAAACGCCCTTGTCTCAGTCATGATGCGTTCTCCCCATTGGAACTGTATAGTTTGGCTCGAGTGTGTCATTAACAGATTTCAGTCCAACTTTCAAGCTCTGATTTAAATCAACACGTGAAGAAAAATAACCGTGTTGAAAGACCTTTTTTTCTAAAAGTACATATTCATAAATTATATTATAGCTTTTCGTTTCAGATCATAAACAGTCAATATTATCTTGAGCAAAGTAATAGTTTGTGGCATCGTGAAAGCATTTTTTAATTGTTGTAGGTATAATTAAAATGTGATTGATAGTATGGAGTGCTAACGTTCTGTTCTTTGTGTGTGTTTTTCAAAGTAAGCAGAGATATATAATTTGAGTCACAGAATGAGTGACGTTTATTGGTGAGAATTGTACATATATAATTTACATCTTGTCTCCCATGTTAAAACAACAATGCGAAACGCATCATCCAAGTGTCATTTGTGTGAAATTATGATTTGCGCTTGCTTTTATTGGAGGTAATAATATATATCATGTATTATTGGAATCAGTGTATTTGTTATGTTTTAATTTTTAATTGCGAAGGTCGAAAGTAAAATTATGACGGAAAGCATTATCACCTTTTTTATTACCAATGAGTACACCTACGTGTGAAATGAAGAAGCGCTATAAGAGTCACAATTATTGTTATGCATATAAAAAAATTCTTTCACCCAGTTAGCTCATAACAATAGGCTTTGATGATTTATACTATATAGAGAATGATTTTATACGTCATTATCCCCATTAACTGATTTAACTTGATTTTTTATTTCATCTTGAGAGTCATCACCAATGAAAATGATATGTTAGCAGTGAAGTGGTCTCTCCGTAACCGAACCACTAACGAAATCGAAAGGGAGCCTCTCAATTGATACTTACGTCTAATGAAATATCCATTCACTGATGATGATTTCATTGTTGTTCTCTCCCATTTACAACAATAAACAGAGACACTAATAAATTTAATGGGTAAATGAAAGTAAGATAGGACACACAAGGCATCATCTCATGATGAACAATTATAGTTTGCTTGTTGAAATTACCTGTGTGTTGTAGGGCTACCATTTGATTGTGAATCAAGTGACGATGTTGTTATTTTTTGTTTGCATCACTTGTCACTGATTACTTAAGTAAGAAATATTAGATCGGTAATAGTTGTACAATACATTCATCAGTTAATGCGAATCGAAAGGAGGGCATCAATGCCTTTTCATTTGTACTTTTTCCCTTTTAAAAGTGTACAATGCTATACATGGCTAAAACACGAGGTTGTATTAATATTACATGTTGTAACCGTATTTCTCTCTTATCATAAATGCTCTTAAAATGGTTTCCTTTAGAATCTATGTAAATTTTTAGCATAGAATTCTTCACCACCGTTTTTATAGCTGTAAGAATTTTCCCCATATTGTTTGTATGAAATAACTTTTAAAATGGAGGGTTTATATTATGCGCAACGGTTACGACGCAACGACACGTTAAAAGCACATTTAAATTTCGTTGATATCATAAAAATAACTGTTATTTTTTATGATGAAATCATGGCATGAAAAGATGCAAGCTTTTAGAGTTTGGTTTTTAACTTTTTGTCAATTGTTTTCAGCGCACGACTAGCGTACATGTCGAAGTATCTACCCCATCTAGTGAACAGAGAGCCAATCTCGTCTTCATCGTCAGTGTGGCCAAGTAACAGTGTGCCTAAATTGCTACCAGGTGGTGCTGGCAGTTCAGCTGTAGTTGTTACACATGAACCTGCACCAACACCTCCTGAGAGGCCTCCTAAGAAACCTCATTTGAGGAACCTCGCACATCAGGTATGCTTCGTTTTATGAAAAATGAAACTTATGCACAATGCGAAATGCAAATCAATTACTTATTCATATGGTATTTTTTCATGGAAATGTCAACAATATCTGTTTTATTCATTTAATTCGAAATAGGCTCACGAAGAAGGTAAAGATTCCAAACCACCTCCTCCATTACCCAGAGCTCCTGTCCGCCCTCCTGCTCTGTTAAGCAATGGGGCAAGTAAAGCCCATCCAAGCACTGGTCCACCTCCTATACCCAGTAAGCCTACTTCATCTTCATCAAGTGGAGGAATTGGGGTTACTCGAAGCCCTTCCCCAGACGAGCTTCCACCTCCCCCGCCTCCTCCAACTGCTGAGGAGATGGAGCTACTTCTTAATGACGAGCCACTTCCACCACCACCACCATCTGTGACCGAAAATGATGTGCTCCTTAGTCCTCGATCACGATCCATGTCAGGCCTGTAAGTTATCTAAATTTGTTTTTCTTTAATTGCTTTTAAAATGGACCGGAAACGCTCTAGTTTTTGTGTGCTCTTCTTTCTCACATAAACATACATATGCATCCTACCTGTATGGGTATAAAAGACTTTTACATTAAAAGACATGGTTACCACATATATTCATATGCCATCTTAAAAGTAATTGACATTAGCCTTCATAACATATGCATACCAAATTCACCGTAACATCTGGATCATGGCTTAAAAAGTTGCGACATGTGTATGAATAAAATTTCATGTGCTTCCTTTGTTTAATGAATAATGCTGGGTCTCTGACACACTTTCGGGGTGTACATTCAGCGTATGTCCGATTACCTTCATTGTTTACGTAGACAGCTTTGAAGAAAGGCAAGGTTAATAATATCATAAAAAATACAAAACACATATACAAGGTTTGTGACCTTAATGCAAGCTACGTATTTCCGGACAGCACTCATTTTTCGTTAAATTCGGTTTTCAAAGTAACGATTTGTGGGGCTTAGTTTTCATAAACAGAGTAGCTCATTTTTGTTTTAATTTCCTCCAATATACTCTTAACTAATGTCTCTTAGCTAGTTTCTATTAAAACTTACGAATGCACAAAGTCAGACGCAAATATTGTGGCTTACCCATGTAAATGGCAGTAAAATATGTTTTTATGGCATTTTATTACAAAACTGATCTTTCAGAGTTAACACCATTTGTATAGTACTACAGTAGAAACAATTTATTAATTGCTAGGCAGGCATTTGATGTTATTTTCTAATATTTGCTTGTAACGATATTCCGTAGTGGTATGGGGAATCCATATTTCATGATGAAATAGCCAATTTATGATTGCTTTTCAGTGATTAGAAATCAAGGTGTTTCCCATACATTGCATATTAAATGGTTAGATAAGAGAATACCAGAAAATAAGCTAATAATTAAAGAAACTGCAAGGAAAGAGGAAGGAAGCTGAGAGAGCTGAAAGATACATATCATACACAATCGTATTCATAAAAGCTTAATCAACTCATACTTGTATGAAACGATAGGAATTCATTTCCACCAATTTGTTTGCTTTACGATGTGAACATTTTTTACATGCCTTTGTACTATATATTCAATATTTTAGAAGGCAAACTAAAAGATAATGGTTGCATGCTAAGAGCTACACTGTAGGTGGATCCCATGAGTTGAAGACACATTTTCATTAAGTGGAATTGAGTTTACATGCATATGTACTTTTGTCGACCTTGCCTTTTTCTTCCAATTAAGTCGTTCTTACATTCATGTTATTCCTTAACCCGTATTGATGAGCTAGCAAGTTTTATGAAATGAGTTGAACTTAGGTGCACATTAGTACCTGAGCCATTACTTCTTGTTGTATTAACTCTCTTAATTTTATATGAATGTTTGTGTACTATGTATATGTCCGTAGTGAGAGATGAACCATGTGGGTTGGTATTTAAATAAGTTTTTTTCATGCTTAAGTAGGGCGGAGGTAAAATTAAGGCTATTCCATAAAGAAATAGGCTGAAAATTTAAAACATTCTATGTATATTTTTAGCATCTCCATTTCAAACTTAAGAAAAACGATGTCAGTGGGATTACCAGCATTTATTAAGAAAAAATATTATCCCATCGAAGAAATAGTAATGCATATATTAATGCATATTTATGGAAACGGTTGAACAAGTATAATCTTGAAGAAGCTGAAGTAGCTAAACGATTTTTCATGTAATTTAAAAAATGGAAACAAAACTTTCTTAGTTACGATAGACTATTTTTAGGGTCTACCTAAATCAAGAAGCATAAAGCATTTGTATTTGTATGTGACACAAACACAAAAGCATAAAGGTGCAATCAAGTAATAGAAATATGAATGTTAAATCAAGTAGAAACTTTTTATCTTAAATATGTACAAAAAGGGAGCTTACGCAGTAAAACAAAATAGAGCATTGCAAAAATTGCATCGTAAGCTCTGTTTCTTTTTATCACATCACTGCTAAAGTCGAAAACATAATGTTGGTAGAGCACACACATTTAAAACATGAAATCAGGGTATCTCGTGGTAATATTTTGCAGTGGTGATTGAAGGCACTGTTACTCTTTTCTCACGAATTATGTTCATCCCCAGCACCAACCATCACACCGCCGGTTTATATGCATATGACGTTTTTTGTATGCTCCACAAAAGACAACTCGACATAGCGACCACCACCAGTTGAGAATGACAAGGGGAGAGAGAATCAAATCAAGTTAAAGGGTTACAACAATGAATTTTTGCACAAAAATGCTTTCATTTGCTTTGTCATTTTTATCGTATCGACACAATTCACAACTTATGGCTGTATCTGTATGCGCATGATTTGCAACGGAGTGTCATGCCAGTTGTTTATAAACTTGTAACAGTCACTTACAACTTTACTTTTCGTCTCATTATTACATCAGATGAAGCAAACCCCTATCATCGTTTAGGTAGGATTTCATACATTTTTCGTTGTATTGCTATTTTATTTATGTGATAGTCAAAATGGTTAAAAGATATGGAGTCACGACAAGAGGGACGACATCAACGGTAGATCTGGGTCATCTGTCGTTTATTCTCGCAGTATTATACAGTTGCGTAAAAAAAGGGACTGGGATGTTATAGTCAATTGCATACTATTATCAGGATTAGGTGTATGTACATCCCCTGCAATTTTTGAATTCGATGAAGTGAAAAAATAATTTCATATTTGTGCAACAAAAAACTTTTGTTACCAAATTAGAATAGTTGGCTGCTGTATTGCCGTCACAAGTTTAAAAGAGAAGTTCAGGTTGCCTAATAAAGACCGTAGAGTGCCTTTGGGAGAGTTTGACAATGGCAGTGCAGAAAATTTCAAAGTGCAATGTTTACTCGTTTTTTAAACATAAAAAGGCTTTATGGCTTACAGTAAATGCAAAAATAAAAAGTTTTTTTTCGAAAGTATGTATGACTACTGCTTCTTTTACGACAGGGAGGAAGTTAGTTAGCTACAAGGAACAGCAATAAATCTTGGGGAGGTGTTTCACACCTACTCCTCAATACACAATGAAAAGTGCACCCGTCATTAAACAAAAGTAATAAACTGCATCACTTACGACGACAATTTCATGAGAAAAGGGTATAAAAACGCATGTAATATTCCTGCAAACTTTCACGAAGGACATTGCTTGCTGACATCATACTTCTTCTGGAACTGCAAAGTTGATTATGGAATTGGGCAGGATTGCAAGGGTTGAAACAAAGAGTGTGGTTTTTATCGTTTTTTGTTCAATGACGTTTTGTACAGTAAAAATTCATCAATAAAGTATATTGTAGATTGTGGAAAGATGCCAAAGCAGCTAATTAAATGGATCCCATTTTCTCTTGTAAGTTACATATATCATTAACCATGGATATTTTTTATCATCTTAATTGCTGAGTACAACCCTGAGACCTCCCTTTTGCTGCATGTTTTGAATTAGATACACAGAAATAGCAGCATACGGTACCATTAGCAAAAATTCTCCTTCAGCATCGAACCATGCATACATACATCAAAATCTGAATCTTTTTATTGTTTGTGTGTGAGAGACCTGTAAAGAATCGTAATAATGTACCCGTTTGGCAAAGGCGCTCGTTTAAGTGCCTTACTCTGTTAAGTCGTAAAACTATTAATAACGATTTATCTCCTTTTTTTTGCTATCATATCATCAATATTGTATTGTTTCTGTTAAAGGCAAAACAAACGTTTGTCTATTCTCAAGGTTGTTTCGCGCTGATAAGCAAAACTAGCACCAAATGGGGAATTAGTTTTGTCGATGGTGACTTGCTCGTTGCTCTTCAATAAGCATTTATGTTTATTACAGCCATCATCATCAGCAAGCTTTTATGCAGACATTTAAATAACAAACGCAATATGTATGCTTTTCGCACACCCATTGTATTAGTTATATAACCACACATGAAAAATGTCTAACCACCACTGGTCGGGGGTTTAGAATCCAAGTTATGTACGTGATTAACCTTTAAGTCGCCATTGAAGATAAAAAGACGACAAAACTTAATGCTTATGTATCCGTAGCTGGCTACTATATTTTGGCCGCCAGTATTTCAAAGCTTTTAGCTTTTGGAAAAACTAATTGTGAATCTACACGAACTCCGCAATAACTAAGTATATATTTACTTAGGGTGTCGCTTGCAAACCAGTCAAGTTTGATGTACCTTGCTTGATGATACATTGAAACACAGCCAGTTCTAAATTGTTGCTATTGCTATATTACTAGATAACATCACAAAATATTTACTGTATCCTCATAACCAGACACTATTAAATGCGTCTGTGGGTGGATACCATATGCCACCTTGTAGACAGTGCTTCATGATCATTCCCGTTTACACGCATATGGCAATAATAAACATTGTCCATATTAAAACCACCAATTCCACTGAAAAAGGTTACGTTATTGCAGTTAGTTTCATTTCAGCATGCGATGATATATTATACACCGGGATTCAGGTACAAAAAAGTGCGTTTTTACCACACTATCTCTATTATTTATTATGATTACTTCAGAGTCCACATAACAGCCTGCTTAAACTAGATTGTCATCCCTTTGCACTATGTAAAAACTGCAATGCATATTTTCCTCTGTGTATGGTATTAGTTCTGATATTCAGTACATAATACATAAATATTGTAATATAGTCTAACCACATTATTATAATAGAGCTGTGCGTTGTTGTATTATCACGTTTTCATTCCGTTTTATCCCCATCATTCCCTCAAAGAAAGCCATCATCATCCCTGTAGAAAAAAAGTGTGCATAACACGTAAATTCGAAGAACTAAGCCTTGCAGCATCATCATCGTTGTCGTTCCTATCTCTCTCTACCCTTTTCAAAAAAAAGTTGAAAATGTGTATTTAAAAAAAACACGAAAATGCATAAAGTTGGCGTTATACACGATGATAAAATATTATGTTGAAGGGTAGTGCAGTCGTTATGGGTAAGCTGCTGGTTAAAGGAAAATATATAACTAAAAGCTAGGCAATAAGCCTTTTTAAGGTTTTTGTGGCTTAAGCCCATTGTCAGAAAAAAAGATGTGTTTTATAATGCCACATATGTTATGCACAGTCATGTTCTTCTCTCATACACAAGTTGTAATGTATGCCTGTCTGTTCTGAAGTCGGTTCGTGGCTTGTAACTTTGCATGATGCTACCTGCTCAGGTAAGAATTGTTATTGTTGCACAAATGTGGCGAGTTTTTACATGAGGAACGTTGCGTCGTTGTTGTAGAACGCGTTCGTGTAGAGCCATGTGTGTAGGTACATTGTAATAAATGTATGTATGCACCTCTCCAACAGTATTTTGTATGGCAGAACTTCATGATAATGTGTAACAGTAATCAAAATCCATCATATCGTCGTCCTCCACTCATCATCATCAGTTGTTCCCTTGAGGCCATTCAGGCAACAACTGTGCAAGCCAGGTAGATATTACACTGAAAATATTTAACTGTGTCATCACGCTATCATCAGCCAGCAGCCCTTCTTGTGCTGTTGTAGAGATGCCGATGAAAAACTGCTGAAAACTTTTTTTGACAAGTGAATTCACAGTTTTTCATGTTAAAAAAGTACCCGTGTGTGCGTACTATCTTTGGAATTGTTCAGAGGGGAAATACCGACCTATTTGGTAGTTTAGCTCCCAAACATGTAAAATTATGTTTTTTGAGGTGCTGCAAACCAAGCCAGTGTTGGTTGCTAGTGTATAATTAAAATAAGTGAAATTACTTGTTGCAAGTGTGATGCAGAAATCAATAAGTCCCTATTTCTTTTCGGGTTATTGACTTGTCTCACTCAGTTTAAAAAAATACCTGTAAAGGAAATATATTATGGTGCAGTCGATAAGTAGGTGTGTAAAGGTGAAAAGGGCTTGTGTGTTGTCTTTTGACATGTGAGTAAGACTCTACAATCATTTCCGATATTACCTTGATATATTCTGGTATTGTTGTGCGAAAGCGAAAAAGAATGAGCAACAAGTGGCAAATAACACCGAATAGTGTTTTCCATCATCCATGTTGGATTGCTTCGGTGACTTGAAAGGTCACCGTTGGAATAATCTGTTTTCAAATAAACAGTTAGTATACACTAAAACTTGTGTTTAAAAAGAATATTGTGTTTGACCAGAGTTTTTTAGTGATTTTATATATCTGATTTGCTCCCCCTGAAAAATGAAGTAATACGGGAGTTTGAGTTGGTAGTTTGTAGATTTTATAATATGTGGTTCGACAAGCATCCCATGGAGTTTTTTATGTAGTATCATAGCATCCATCTTTACTTTTATTACTTTGTACCTACTCTCCTCCTGCTGGTCATCTTGCCCTGAATTAATTTTCTGCATTTTTTATTAGGCATAACCACTTAAAAAACACTTGTTAATTTTTGTGATTGATTTTATGAATGTGCATGCAATCACGTGATGATGTTTCATCTTGTTTCGTGAAAGCATGCAAAAGAATGCAAGAGTTGGAGTGCATGGGAAGCGGAAACATGTTATTATTACCTTAGAAAGCCTCTTCTCTTGTTATTACACGTAATACACACGTCGTCGTGTTTTCTTACAGGTAGATTTATTGCATGCAAAATGGAAATATATTATCAAATAGCCGAATAATGTAATAAATGTACGGGGATGCAGGGAAACAGGTGCATTTTGTTTTTTATTCTTATTTTAACGAAGCATGCAAGAAACACTGACTCTTGTTTGTTTCTTATAGTACCTCCATGTAATGCGTTGTGTACATTAAAAAATGTTTGTTTCAGTTGAAATGATTTTCAAGTGAGTACCAATAAAAAAACAGAGAGTAATGTTGCCTACGCTTAAGCTATAATATTATAAACAAGGGAGCATTAGGTAATAATAATAAAGCAAGCAAGTTGCATTTCTGATGTTTTTTTTGTGCGAAAACGGGAAAAAGAGATTTCTTTCTTTCATGAAAGATGCTCTTTTGTAATCCGTTTTTAGTAGCCAAAAACGACGACGACATGTGTGCTCTTGCAAAAGAATTTTTGAAGCCAAAGAAGTAGTTACTGATGTAACTGTTTATTTTTTCGAGAAAAAGGGAAGAAAGGAAACCAACCAAGCTTCATCATTACATATCATGATATCATCATCATCAACGTGGTGAGGAAGAGTATAATGCAGTGTTTTTGCTATCTAGCGGTGCGTACTTTTTACATGCACTCCACCTTCCTTCCTTAATACTGCAAAGGCAGTGTGGTAAAGTGGAGTCATTCAATCCTTCTTGGCAGTATTGTCAGTCTATTTTTGCTCGGATAACAATGAAAACGCCAGTTACGAGCTTAGTGAAAATTTAAAAGTTTACTTTTGTCTAAGTTTTTACTTAGCCAAAGTTAATTTTATCAGAACATTTTGTTTGCAATGATCTCCAAGAAAGTATATCAAACCAACTCATTTACGCATGTGGATAGTTAACCCTAAAGACTGAAAGGGAGTTTAAAATAGAAGGCAAGAAGAATATTGAATATTGCATTATCTTTAACATTGATCCACAACCCCCATTTTGTTGAAAGGGCGCATATAGTAGGTATACATACCGCAAATGATTTCCGAGAGTGGTTGGAAAATGTACTTTGTAAGACTTTAAAATTAAAAATGTAGTAACATTACATGGCTAATTTTATCTTGGCAGCCAACCCTCATATTTACCTTTGTAATAGTATGCATAAATAGTGCAAGTGATTTTACATGTGGTTTGTATCTATTTTTGTGGTGAATAGACTAAAATGAGTAACCAGTTTTTTGTGATGTGTTACAACGAATATAATATATATGCAACTCATTTTTTTGTGTATGAACAAAAGTTGACAACGGCCCAGGCTACTGTAGCTTAAAAAATGTGCCTCTCTCACAGTACATTTACACACGCTCTTCTTCCTTGTACGTTGCTTGCATTACGTTTAAGAGTTGACCTTATAAAAACTACATCAGAGTAATAATGATTAACTAAACAGGTCTATTACTATTACATTGCAGTTTATATTTTTTTCAAATGAGGACATGTTTGTTATTTCAACTCCAATCCAATTCCGTAGAGTTATTGCATAATGTCCATATATAAACGTGAATATAAAGCTGTTAACTTTATTTCTGCTGGTTGCGAGGCAACTTGAAGAAAAAAGATAGGACACAGAACTAAAAAGGCTACACATGAATATCCTTTACATTACATCACACAAAAATATGTAGTTTTATAAAAATAGCTAAATTAGTTTCAATTATGGTTGCTGATCTAGGTACTGCAATTGCAAACCGCTATTGTTAGTTATCTGCAACCTATAATTCACATGATGACACTAGCCTGTAGTAATAACACACTAGTTGCTCCTGCTTCCCACATATCATATCTCATTTTGTCACCTTTAGGAGAATGAGGTCTTGGACGAAAGCTTTAAAAAAATATAGAGTTTACTTCAGTCTCATATTTAATCACACTTGACTTAATTAATAAATATGTTATAAATGTTTTTCCCTTTTGGCTCAAACATTTCGTTGTTAACTTTCATATGAGGTGCGAAACTTTGTAATTTACGATCATAACTTTATTACATTTTTTTAACTTGTCATTCTTACATGTTAACTTGCATGTTTGGTTGTTGTGTGTGATTCACACATTTCAAATGACAATGCATTTTGATAGTTAAAACGACATGAATATCTTCATGGCTTCACCATTCTTTAGTAAAATACGTACATTTTAAGAAAAACAAGATCTAATGTATGCATGTGAATGCATTCACACATTCTTTAAAAAAGGTCCTGCTCAGCGCATCGCATCATTTAAGCATTTAAGCGTATATTCTGTTTAAACACACATTCAGATATTTATAACATATCCGTTAAGCACCTGTTGCTCCTTTTCTTTCGCTACGACAAAAAAACGAACCCTCTTTTATATTCTAGTTGTCTAGTCTTCTAACCCATTGGGTGTGTTATACTTCAGTCTTTGTTGTTGTTGTGGAGTGTGTGGTAGTGCGTGGTGTTACAATGTGTTAGTCGTTTCCGTTTCTTCAAAAAGCGAAATAGAAACGGTGTTGATTTGGAGTGTAGTCCAATCATGGAGAGATTTGGAGTGGGTAAAAACTGTCCTTGTGAATGAACACGGAGAGGAAGTAATTACACGGTTCAGCTCCTACTGTTCTTCTTTTTTTATAGTCAAGAACAATTGTAATACGGAGTTAACACAAAAAGACAAGTTGAAGGTGTAGAGTGTATTTTTCCTGAATTTTGGGCTTATTATTGCTTATCATTCTTCTCCACTGTTTTCGAGTGTTACAGAAATTTAAGTGTGTAATGAGAGTTTGAATGTGTCTGGGAACACATGAGAACACAGTGTGTGAAGACAACATGGTACTTGGAATAGGATACACGTTGCGGATCCGCAAAAGGTATATGATTTGCAGTGAATAATGATGTACATATAATGTCAAATGAATAAAAAACTATCAAAATATGTTTGTATGTAGAAATGCAATAACAAAGCAAACAAAGCATGCAAGGTTGTTAGTTCCCAGATCATAAAGAAGGGCGTAGTGCCATAATAACTTAGACATTCATATACATATGTACCCGATTCCAGTAAAATAATATGCATATGAGAATAATACATAACTTTCCTTGTAGTTTCTTTATCTCTTACGTTGACCCTCTCTTGCTTCAGTGACATTAAATACTTTTACACAATCAATAAATTAATTAGGCTGTATGCCTATCAACCAGTTCCATATTAAATATGAAGTTGTTTATTTATTTAGTTGCACCTGTGCTTACTGAAGCACTAATAATTTCACGCATATGCATATTACAACCTTTGTACAGAATTCCCATACAGAACATTTTTTGCATCATTACTGTTTTTATGCCATTTATCAAATTCAAATTATGCATAATAAGTAAGTTTACAAAAAAATGTATGCAACCTCCTCGGATTTGTTCAAGTGTCAATCTTGTTGTCCTTTTCTGTTGGCAAAACCAATGTGCTTATCTTTTACTTACTTATTATTGAGATAGGTTCTAAAATTTGCTACTGCCATCAGTGGTTTTCTAATATGCTAATGATTTTAGGAATTAGTATTTAAACGCTTTCCCTTTAATCTACAGGGAGGCACTTTTTAGTCAAAATACATTGGCGAAGAATTTATGTGTACATACGTATAAGACTGACAGGGATGCGTCTTTGATTTTTGTTTTACATAGTAGCAAAGATTCATAATAATGTTTGGACCTGTCAGAAGAGGTTCTGCTGATGTTTACTTGTATCGTACAATTCATGCTTGCAAATAATCAGTCCTTTTATAATGCACGCTGTTGATAACTGCATGTGTGGGTATGTTTAATTTACTGCTACTTTTAATAATAATACTTTAATCAGCTTAAATAAACAAGTTTTAAAAAGTTTTCTATGATAAAAGCGGCTTACAGCAAAAAATAAATCATAATATATGTTGTAGGCTTATTTACTTTTTTAGTGATAACAGATATCCAATGTTAGAATTGGAAGAGAGGGTGACAGGGACGCTGTATGAAAACTGTTACCTATTTATTTTTGTTATTAAAATTTTAAAATGAATAATTGTTCATTATCTTATTAAACGTTAATATCCCATTATAATTTTTGCTACTGCTCACCCTAAGATCAGTTGGAAGTAGTCAGCCGTCATTCTTGTAATAAGCCTCGAAGGAATGTTTGGCTTTTCATATTCATTTATGTGGTATGCTGTCTTGCTTGACTTGAGGATGTTTACGGGGTTGAAGATAAGATTATTCGTGTTGCCCACGTACACGGACTTATTTAGCATACGTAGAACTTTGCCCAATAAAAATAATGCAATAACTGTAGATGAAATCAAGCCAACAATTGTTACCATATAAAAAAAAGTGTAAAAGGAATGAAAATCTTTATGATAAAATAAAGCACAAAGATGAGGCAGTAGCTAAAGCTATAGAACTTGGCATTATAAATATTCGTGCAATTTTAAGCCATTAGTTTTTGGGACGATTTTGTCAAATAATGTATGTGTTCATAATGTTGCTGTCTGAATCAGCACAAAAGGGCATGCATGCAAATCATGAAAAAAAACAGAAGTATGCAATATGCAATCGTGCCAACAGCCGTTGGTATTCAAAAACTTGAGCTGGAATAAATAAATGCAACATAAAAAACAGATTTGTTGTGTTGATAGACAAACGTTTTGTAATTGCAACGATGAACACCATGCATTCATTCAACACAAAAAGTGTGTACAGCAGGGTGAAAAAAAGATATTGAGCAAGTTGTTATGTTGTGTCAGAGAAGCAATTGAAGCTCGTTATTCACGAAAACATGATTCAATTCATGCATGCAGTCATCCTTATTCATTGAATGGCTTATGTATATTAGGAAGAAAGAGGTAAAAATAGGGCAGCCAGAACAGAGTTTGAGCTATAAAATGAAGGAAAAAATCCAAAAAGGCAGTTTAAACTAGAAGAGAACCAGGTTATGAGGCAGGTGGGATGACTATAAAAATACGAAGGTGGAGAAATAAATACTTTGCCATTTTTATTTTTGGTGATTCATGAAAAAAATATCGGTTTCAGCACATTTTAGGCTTGTTTTGCATTTCTCTAAAAATTATTTACATGCTTGACAGATTTCACAAAGTAAAATTGAGGCTTATGAGATGATGATGGCGCGGCTTAAATGGGCACGGATTAGAGTTTAAACAGATGTCGCTACAGGTTTATATAATGTTAATGCAGTATCAAGTATTATGCATAATTTAGGATTTGCTCATTGTTAGGTATTGCAGTAGCATGTCCAGTATACAAACCCTACATGATCCAGTTTCACAAAATCATGTAAATTGTTTTTAATAAGTCATAATTAGCGTATATGTATGTATCTTGGCCTACTGACCTATGGTTACTGATTTGAAGAAGCGTTTAAGTTGGATTCAAACTTGACATCACGACACACATTAATTGTATAGTATGGTTGACAGGAGAAACCTACATTAAGCAATTAAGGAGACAGATGATAATCCTCATTCAAAGAGCTGCATAGAGTCTGATGGGGGAAGAAAAATCACATTTATGGTGATTAAAAGAAACGGTCTTAGTAGAATTTTGAAAACACCTTGTTCCATATTTAGAAAAACAAATCGTGTGCCTCGCTTAATTAGTTTGTGAAAGAGATCGTAGGCACTAAGATCTTACGTTTAGTGGCAATATAAACATGCGTATTTTTAAACGAGTCCATAATAAGGACAACGTGTTACGAAGATGTCCTAAAAACGTAGCCATTTACGGTATCATGCGTATTTTAATAAATTTTTACTGGTCAAAGTGATTCTTTCCTGATTCGTCCAAAGCTAACTTATAATACATCCGAGTAAAATATCCAACAGTTTTTACTGCATTTTCTCGTAGGCTCGGCTGGAAAGAAAGATGGGGTCTATGGACTCTGGGCTTAGCACATATTATGAATGAATGAAAATTTCGTATGTGCTCATGTAAATCAGGATCCATTTGTTCACTAACAATTTTCAAGTAAAGAATGGTAGTTTTAAAACATTCGGGTTTGGTACTTCCATTACAGCTGAAAACCTCGGAAGTACCTATTTGTATATAAAATCCTTCGTATGAATGTCAATGAGTGGTTATTGGTTATGGTTTCCGAGTTATGTGTAAAGCTCAATGCGAATACAGTCATTATTGGCATCTAAATAGGCAGCAACAAGAATCTTGCATGGTTCAGCATTAATTGCATTGGCATGAGAACATCTACATAATCTGTTGCCAATATGTAATCTGATTGAAGATAATGTTTTTAGCGTGGCTAAGCAAATAATGAGAAGCTCTTGAACTTTTTATATTTTAAAAAGAAACAAATCAAAGTAATTGTAGCATGTACACACATCGGATCAACAACCATTCCCAGCGGTTTATGGTTCTCATCAATTGTAACCATATAAATGATCTGCAGAATGCGCTATCTTAATACTGGTACCGGTACCACCACTAATTTCGAAATTAAACAACAAAAGCCATATTTTTCATCGATTGTTCAACTTGACTATAATTATGTTGTACTTTCTGGCTTAATGTTTGTACAATACATGAACACATTTCATATAACACTAAATCTGTTTTTTGTATGCATACTACAGTATGGAAATTCACTTTCACAACGGAGATTGAGATTACTGTACACTCCCAGTCCCAATCTACCGGTCTGAAATTTGAAAAAAACATGAATGATGAAGTATGGCTTGTGTGCGTAATGCGCATTATTTGTAAAATACCGTCATTTAAATAGACAAATGATGATGGGATCGGAAAACTTGCTTGTTGTGGAATTTTTTATGCCAAGTTTTTACTCAATCCATGTTGCTTTGTCCCGTGACTCTACAAATTCTTCGTTCTTCTTTAATTTTGGTATGTTTTGGAATAATAATCAAAACGCGTCGTGTTACTTATCAGATCAGACGAAAAATCATTTTTTAAAGTCTGTATTTCCAGAATCTATAATGGAAAGAAAAATTTATTTTAGAAAATAAATATATATGTAACGTTAGTGAACCTGTTTCGACCATCATCCTCATAATCCACGCTCATTATGCATTCGAAAGCGCTTTGAATTCAATGAAGTTAAATCGAGTTTGTTAAAAAGGGAGACCTTGAGATAACTGCCATACGACGGTGAGATGAGAACGTGAGCTTGCATGTGATTATTTTTCTCTGGTTATTGTTTTGTTGCAAAGCAGTCGCTATTGCCTTTTTTAACGATACAGGGTTTTATTTCACCGTTTTATTCTATAATGGCTTCATGCGACTTACACAAACAATAAAAACAGTCACTATACCACATTGCAATGTGACATTGGTTTTACACTCCCACACACGTACCATTTCATATGCCACATCATTCTAATACGATTGTACAAGTTTTAGACATGGTTTTAAAAAATTGTTAAGAAATTTTGCTCAAAAGTTAATTCTAATTGGCAAAATATTAAATGTTTCTTGTTTTGTTATTCACAGGAGTAGTTGTCTTCACAAGGATTCGTATATGGCACAAAGGAAGGAGAGAACGTTGGGGTATGAAGGTCGCTATCGAAGAACCCTTTCACCATCCGGACTCGGTAGTAATAACAACAAGCCTTCATCCGTAGAGTCACCTTCTCCAAACTCTTCAGATTCGATAGGGTCCGCACGGCCCGGCACAAACATGGGAACTGGGAAGCTTGACACAACCTTGTCACCATCTGGTAAGCTATGTAAGCGTTGAAAATCAGTTAATTATATTCTATGACTTCTTTTCGCCAAC
>JAHZNG010002530.1:0-12176 GCA_027744375.1 Orchesellides sinensis
CCTCCGTGGTGGATTATGTGGGGTAAGCTGACCTTCTAAAATGACAGGAGTTCCTTTGCACTACCGCATGTAAACAGATAGACAAGATGACATCCTGCAAAAGGCACGCTTTGTTTCACAGATATCAGTGTCTAACACTAAAGTTCTGATTCTCGTATCAAACTTTGTTTTGCTGACCCACTCTTTTCACCTTTTAACATTCAGCTTGAAGAAAAAACTGATCAAGAATCCAACGGTGGTAGTTGAGTAATAGTTCTCTTGTATTCTATGCATGTGAAAGAACTTGTGGTATAAGAACACGAAAGATACACGATACGCAGTAGTAGCCACACCGGATATAAAAAATCCTCAACAGATTTTTATTTTATTTGATTTTATTACTACTGCTACCAGTGCGCTATAGGAATGACAGACTATTTGCCCGATTTCGGGTTATCTATGCATACACCATGTGAAAATCAGTGGCTACTATATTGGTCTGACAAGAATCTAAAAGTCTTTCAGCCAACTAACTAGCCATTTGCTATCAAATTAGCTTACGACCACTATCCACTGCCGTTTTACTGTATATGCTAGGCTTGAATAAGGTAATATTCTGTTTGACTCCGGTTCTCTCTCTCTCTGTAATTGTTGAACTGCTCAATCTGCAGTCGCGAGTCCTTGTTTGCATTGCATTGCCTTAGTTGAAAAACCAAGCTTTCTTCTCAGACTTGTCTTCAAAAACTTACTGCTGCTTTTGGCTTGTTGGTACTGCGACTATATTACTATTTCTCTCTTGTTCTGCTTTCTGCTAGTGTTTTTCTACAATTGCTACTTTTCCGCTAGTAACACTAACTACATGCTGCCGTATCCCAATCCCAATGGGACGTTACATGAGACCACGCTTTGCGTGCTATTGATTCATCTGCTGTCGTGTGTACCGCACAGTCAGTATCAAACATTTTCATATGAAGCTTTACTTGCCATTCTATGAAGCTATTTCGTGAATGCAGCACAAAATTATTTCCCGTATTTTTTATACTTTGGTACTTTACCTATCGCTAAGCATACACTAGTAATACTTGCAGAGCTTTTCTTTTATACCGACTTACCATTTGCAGCAGTGACTTTTCTCCCATTGTATTTGTAGGTAAACACATAGAGACCATGTCCCGTAAAAAGTTCACTTGTCGCCGTGCCGGAGTACTGGAGCTTGGAGAAAGTAAGAGGAAGAAGATGTTGTTGATTACATTGAAATCTTCTTGCTACTGCTTACCAGTACAAACAGAGATGTGCACTGTGTACATTAGATCCCAGCGCACAACACGACATCAATTCATTCAAGCACGCGGTATTATGTAAAAGGTCGTAAATTAATCAGTATAATAAACTGAGTATCACATTCGTCCATATTTGTGTCGGAATTACAAAACGTTTAAGCTTTTATACACATAAAAATTAAAATTGTTACTGCTTAAAATTGTAATTATTTGACTCTTAATAAGTTACCATAATAAAACACAATTTCCCTTTGTTCTTTAATCAATCCTTCCAAGGAATAAAAACAAAATAGCGACATTACTTAGTTGTCCCAAAGTAATCCGTACCAACTTGTGTGTACAACTATGGTGTAGCACTTAGTTGTAAAATGTATTGTTTCCCTTTATAAAAGCAATGATTTCTCCATACATTCTTTGCTGACACTGGCATGTTCTTTAAAGTAGATCTATCTGGAGCAAGCATGTTGCATTATTTTACATTGCTACCTAAATCCTCGCGTAATTACTTTTCTTATTTGTAAGTTTTCTACAGTATGCTCAGCCCGTTGACACACGGCATTAGGCAGCAGAATTAAAGAACGTACCTTGCAAAGACATTCCTGGCTGTATGCATGTGCTAATAATATTACTTACTACGTTACGTTTGTAGAAAGGAAACGACAAAAGGAACAAAAAGTTGTTTGCATTTTCCCTTCGAGTTTTCATATAACCCAAAATGAGTGCCACATGGTGTAATACATTAATTAACCATCGTACTTCCATCCAGCTATTATTGTTCATAATACGACTTTCTGGCACGCACTAGTGGAATAAAAACGTACAAGTTTGTGTTCATTATACAAGATTTTAAGCCTGTAATGCTTATTGTGCCGAGTGCCGGCTCTGTAATGCTAAAAGAAGGGATACATATGCTAGCTTTTAAGGGTTTGCATGAAAAGGCAGTTTAATGAAATGGTGTCCATTACAAGCACCTTCTCCAGAAAAATTCATGAATATTTCTCAGTAAAATTGTTTCCTTATAGCCAACCAGGTTTTTTAATCAGCATTTAATGGAATTCAATGGACATGCTATGTTTTTACTGTAATTTTGGGTGTTTTACTTTTAGAAACACTCTTTTCCGTCTGCATATTATATGTTTGCATAATGTTCAGGTTTAGATTTTATGTCCTATATTATTTTGCACATTCTGCCATCCATAACAGTTACAGACTCCCTGGTATTCATATTTGTACATACGTACACTCTATGTAATTTTAAGTTTAATATTTATAGGGAAAATTGTATCTAGAAAGAAAAATAGTACGCAGGGGAGATGCTGTGGATTTCAGTCACTTGTATTTGTTGATGTGGTTATGTTTCTCGAATTTATGCATTAGGGGACTAATTTTCGGTTGCCTGTAAATGGGCTCACCACAAGTTTCTGTAGTCATGTGGGATACGACTTTATACAATGTAATATCCATTACACCTGCTAATACTTATGGCCTCAGCTTCAAATTTCAGATTGCATGTACTCTGTAAGCAAAGTCTACTTACCTTTGGTTTAGTACAGTTGTACAAGGCTCTTACGGTTTGTTCCTGTGCTAGATCCGCAACTTTTTCACTTAACCTTTCTCCTAAATTAATCACCTAAGTGAGCATCCCATGTTGGACAATATATTATCCACAATGTCAGATTTCAGGTCGGGTAAAGCTGATAACATCTGAAGGGCGAAGGCAAGAATGAATGGGGACGTTATAGCTAGGTTTATTTAAACTAAACTTTTCACGCTATAGAGTATTCTATGCTTTCTTTTTTTCTATTACGACCTGCATCGATTCAATTCGTGTCATGGATTAAGGTGAAATGGAAAGAAAATGTGGTCAAAAGGTAGCAAAAAAATGGGGCATGAAGAAAACAACTTTTGAGGATATTGCGTGTTTGCTTGTTTCAAACACTCAAGTATTATTTATTCATGGACATGAAACCAGAATGATGGAATTTGTAATACCAGCAAAATCATACATAGATATGGTGTGACCCAAGCCAGCATTTGTACGTTTAGTTTGAAATCCTGTGCAGTATCTGTAATACTGTATTGTAAGCTTTGAGCAAGACTTTACGGTTACAACGACATAAATCACCTATTTGTATAAATTCATCCATCCTTTAGTAATATCTAAATGGGTTTTAATGGATAGCCATAATTAGTATGTAATATTAGATAATAATACCATTTTCTGCTATTTTAATTTCATTTACGTCTTATTGCTACAAGCAATGTTAAGGAAGTTCCTTGGTTAAACGCTATTCACCTGCACATTTCAACCCCTTAAAATTGGTGTTGCATACATAAGTTGCATTTAGCATTATTAAATGGTCTGCGTCTGCTTTGATAAAATACTTATAATCTTACGATCTGTTGAGACTTGGTTTTCTTATAACCGCATAACCAACAATATGAATGCTACTTAGTTCACCGATGAACTATTACCACATTTGTTACCTTTGTCCTGACTGATATCTGATATCCTTATCATTCAATATGCAGCCTGCAAAAACTCATTTTTCCCACGGTGCAGTTTTATTTCTTGCGACATGTTCTCAAGCAGCCCTTTCGCTTGTCAAAGCGGTATATCTTTGCTGACATACAACCATTTACAGATGTTTTAATTAGAGATTATCGAAAAAATACTAGTATTTACAACACCCAATGTAATGTTTAATGATTTAAAAAGAATAAGTGGTGGATTAAACGTTTTACAGTGCACATATTTATTTATGTAACCTATTAAATAAGTTGCTATATGAAGCAATTCAGGAAACAGTATGGACAGCCTCAGAATATTCATTCAAAAATGATTTATAGTTTTTAGTTCGCTAATGAATGCTACAGAAGCTATAAAACAATGGTTTCCTTCCTTCTTCCTTTTTGGTAAAGAGCAAGTATCCTCGTTTAGATTATAATGATTGAAAAACCAAATATGCTCATGTATTGGAAAGAAAAACAATCGTAGCCTTACATTTCTATATCGTAACTAAAAAGCCAAAGAAACTTCGAGGGCCGACTGTTATGTCATGTATGCAGTATACAATACAAGCTACAAACAATTTAAGCATGCAAATCAACCGATAATTGATTTCCCAAGCATGTGTGATTAGTTATTACGGTAAATTAAAATGTCACTGCAGATGGTCAAGCATATGTATATGCACATATTTTCATCAAACTATTTTATTTTACCCGAGTCTTAAAACTTCAGGAGACATGCCATGTGTATCAGAGATAAATTCGATTCAATCCATCTCTAATTTAAGACATTAATTACCAAATCAATACTTTTTGTAAACTGGCCATCAGTACCAAATAAATTTAAAGTATAGCGACCAAGAGCAGGTTTGCCGTTCGTTAAATTTAACTTAAGCTGTACGTTATACTTTTTTCCGAGTTCAACTTCAAGCTCTTGTGTTTCAATTACCAATAATTCCTTTCGATCGGTCATGAAGGTTACGTTGTTGTTGTTGTCACTGAAGTCTTTGTCTACCAATGTGATAGGTATATCAAGATTTATAATGGTTTCAGGTCTAGCCTCAGCTTCTTTCAGACTTATAGAAAGTTCCTGGCTTGGCCCGGGCACTTGGTCAAATTCTGGAGGCTCGTTTTCGTCAATCAAAGGGAACTTGAAATGAACTTTAATGCTCCCTCCATCATCACATGTATACGTGACATTACGTTGAATTTCAATGGATTTTTCGTTCTGGACAAAGTCTGGAAAACTGTCTGTAGCTCGGTATGCGTATCGAGACGGGTAACGGTGACCCGACAAATATCTTGCATGTGGATACTGAGAAGCAATCGAAGACTTTACATTCGCAGTATTCTTGTCCCTATCATTAAAATTATGACAAAATACATACGTGCGAAAATTTCAAACAAATAGCAATCTGAATGAAATTTTAAGTGTTTAAATACCAGATATTTTCTCCTGGACTTGTTTTCTCTGATATTGGGTCACCCGTAATAATCCAAAGCTCTTTATGCGTAGTATTGTCTATGTTGTCAGTGTGGAAGATACAGTTTTCTATAGTTTAAAAATGGTACGGAGTACGGACAGAGTTTAATGTCTTGAGACTAGTAACTTTTTTATAAACTGTCTTATCAAATCTTTGAATCAATAGAAAGTAAGCTAAGATAAAGATAATGTGCTAAATATTCTAGGTATACTCACGTGCAGTCGCAAGAAATGAATTGCTTATCACACCAATCAATGCCAAACCTGTCAAATAAGACAGCGTTGGAAATAACTGACCCATTTCTTAATAATCAATCAGCAAGAAATGTCTTATCGTATTAATTGGTCGTAAACTTGCAATGACTCTTCTAACAATGTGAGAAGTTTTAGCTCAGCATCAACCGTGATGTGATCTAGCAAATGAGTATTCTGAATTAAAAAGTGATAGTAATTAATCCGAGTGCATTGAGTTTCCATAATATTACATTACACATGTCCAATTTTATGCATGCAGTACAACCAGGTACATCATTTATCTACATTTCTACATCGTGTACGTATTGAAATGACGGTGGTGCAAAAAGGTAAGAATTTCACACTAAACAGCCTGCGAAAATAAGCGCTTATCGTCTATTTATCACACTGTATTAGAAATAAAATGCTGATCTTATCTACGCGAGGAATCATCAAGGATTAAAAATCACGTTTAATCCACGAATTGGCTTATCCACTCGCAAACTACACTTGGTACATTCTTTTGAAAGTATATAATATGCAATTAGTAGTACTAGTACGTACAAATGAGGATTTAAAATTTTTACATGCTCAATATGCATATGTGAAATGTTGGTATACCAAATATCAATCAGGTGAATAGATTTATTACAGCTTATAATCTTACAAAGGATTTACTTTAAATGTAGATTAAAGCGAATTGTAAAGTGTTCCCAAAATTAAAAGTGCATCATCAAAATAATTATATGAAAGATTAGTAAACAAACGTTTTGAGGATTACTTCATTACAATCACAACACAACCGTCCAAGTATAAATTCGGTTCAAATATTAATTTGTTATTTTCGACGATTAGTGTGGATTTCAGATGAAAATGAGATGAACTCTGTGAATTTTGGAGTAAAGTCCAAAACTGATTCATAGCATTTTGTCAGTTATCATTTCATCAAATATCCTTTATGAATCAAAATATAATATGTTAATACTGAACTTTTAAGATGTCTGATGCCTACACATTATTACCTGTTCATAATAAATCCATACCTTGTAAGAGATGTATGCATTTGGATTTATGGTATAAGCCCATGAAAGTACAAAGGATCAACTTAGATTACCTGTTTGAATGCAATTTGATGATCTAAAACCAACAATTATGCATGTACGTATTAACATGTTGTACGCACGTAATTAATTTAATTTATCTGTATTTGTTTACATCAAAATAAAAGCATTCTTTTTTCCTTGATAAGGTCACTAATTACTTGACAGATCGACAAGAATCCTTCGAACAACAATTGCAAACGATTGCTATTTTAATTAGAGTTGAAAACTAAACCTTTATATACCTTCTCATGCCTTAAAACCAACAATAAAACAAGCCATAAATAAATCATGAAAGCGGCACCGCTGGCTTGTAAATTATGCTGTAAAATGTACGTGACATGACAAACTATAAAATTTTCACAGCGTTTTACACTTCTTCGTAAGTCATCATAGCTAATAGCTATGAAATATTCCCTCCATTACAGGATTTTAGGGCAGGATATTATTTTTAATTAGGTGCCTTTCATTACACACTATGTATATGTTAATCTTCAAATGCATTGTAAATTCATTTAAAAAAGGATGCATAATGCAGTAAATTGGCCCGGGTTTCACTTATATCTTTATCCGTCGGGAGAAAATGTTTTTGTAATTGTACAATACTTAGCCAATCCCAAATACTGGGCCTGTTTTGCTGTGCTGAACAAGTGTCCTGTTTAAAACGGTTAATTTTCAGAGATTGGAAATGAATGAATTCTGCATGATTTCAGTCATACTTGTTTACATATGATAATTATTGTTGGTAATTGCTGTACAAATATTTGTAACCTTACTATGAAAAAATTAAAGCTTAAAAAATAAAACAATAAAAAGCAAAATAAAAAATGAGCAAGCAATTAAAATTTCTAAATATTTATCATCCTACTGTGATTTAAAATTCAAAAATGTATTTGTTAAAACCCTAACGAGTTAAGACCACTCAGTTTATAATTTGAAGTTATGCTTGCAGAAACCACTTCGAGGAGATGAATAGGTTTTTTAAATGGCCACCGCTAACATTCCAGTGTTTTACTTATTTACCTGGCATAGTTGGTAACTGCAATTAATTACACACAAACAGCTATTTTACCTTTTGGCTCGCTACAAGTTGTAAAAAATCAAATATATTTGCTCGAATGATTATGTAAGACAAAGACAATACAATCTAATATAAAAATAAATTAGCCATACTATAAATAAGGTTGAAGGTAACTTTGGCTTTCAGATTGTTATCATTACCATTCCTCAATTTAATTTATATTTGAACTTCCGCGAGATACACTTTGTGCAGCAAAGTAAATCAACGAAATTGTAGTTCATAGCATAACATATTCATACTTTCATACTTCCTCATCACTATATTTGACATCTGCATTTAACTTACAAAATTGTTCATTTTAAAATACATATCTTCAAAACAGAACAGGGACTATTGGAACGTTTGTAAAAACCAATGGTATCCCAATCCCAATGGAAGAAGCCACAAACTGATTTATGGATGACCTTGAGCCGTACGAGATAGGTATATATGCACACAGATACTTACAAGCAAATAGATACATACGTCATATGTTGTTGTTATGATATGCTATGTACATACACCTAATACCTACCCCTCATAAATAGTAGCAGATCCTTTTCCGCTTTGGTATTGAATGGGTGCATGAAAACACATCAAAAATCATTCTCATCATGTGCAGCCGGCAGTGTTTGAACGTAATGTATTTACCTACCTACCACATAAATACAAACATTCTTGTTGACACATCGTAATAATATTAATTATATGAAACAATACAAATTTGTACAGTAGTTCCTTGTTTTTAAAAATTTACTGAATAAGCTTACCCTGTTTTTTTTAGCTGGAAATAATGATAAGTGTAGTTATGTTTTAAAAGGAGGACGTGTAAAGAGTTGAAGACGTTTTTAAAAGGACTTTGAAAATATTTATGGGCAAATTTGTATGTAAGTTGAGACAGATTTAATTGATTAATTGGTATGAGTATGTGTTAATATGTGTTTTGAGAGAATTGGGTTTATTTGTGTGTTTGCAGATGACAAGTGACATGTGGAATCACGCACAAAATAACGACGCAAGTGGGGACGACGAAAATAATGACGTTGACGCCAATTCCGGTTTGAAGGAGAGGGTAGAGAAGAGTTTAGACTTGACGCAGTATCTTAAGTACCTTGATCAGTTGTTTAGTCAGGCAACTAGGTAAGATTTGAATGGTTGAATAATGCTTTGGTAGAGGTGTTGGTGTTGAAAAGGGGGATGATTGAGGAGGGATTTGTGTGTTTGATTTGTTTTGCAGTGAGTCTGAATCTAGTGATAGTGAAGATGGGGAAGGGAATCATAGAGCGTTTAATGATTTTCTGCAACCCCCAGTTCAGCCCGTAGATCGTTCTCAACTTCAGTCCCAGTTTAGTCAAAATTATTTAGGAGTAGGGGGCTCACATCTTGTCTCAGACTCTAATCATTTTGTGAACTCGACGGTATTTAAGGGTGCAGATAACTTTCATCTGGATTCAAACATATCATCGTCCTCCCTTAGCTCGGTGGACTCTGGGACGAGCTCGTTGTCCCTCGCGTTGTCATCTGAGAATGGGACGGAGTCAAGTTTACAGAGAGTTCAAGAGTCTTCTTTGGGGAATAATGGAGTGTCGGAAAGTGCAGGAGGTGTTTGTGGTGATGCGAGTAATGCTAGTGGGGAAGGGGACAAGACGGATGAAAGTGGTTCTGAGAAAGAGAAAAAATCGCAGAAAAAGAAGAAGTCAAATAAAGGTAGTACGGAGAGCCTCCCTCGACAAAACAAGCCTAGTTCTGGGGGGAAAGGTAATGGATCTAAAGGAGGAGGAACAGGGAGCTCGTCAGGAAGTGGATCGAGTGATAGTTCAGGAAGTTCAAGTAGTTCGTCGTCTTCTTCAAATCAAAATTGTGGTGGTAGCAATAGTTCCTGTGGTGCAAAAAATAGGAGTGGGAAACAAAGCTTACAGCAAGCAAACGCTCAAGAGGTAATAGAAGCAGCATGCGTTGGAAGTATGGAAGAAGTAACTGGTACAAGTCGTGTGAATTCTTGTACTGGCTTAAATCAGTCCTTTGAAGATGGTCAGTTAACCTCTATGATTGAAAGTTCGGATGGATTACTTTTAAATGGTGACCTTACTGACACTTTCGCCGATGAGCTTTTATCTACAGATACTGGATCTGTGGAAACCTTCGAGTCTGGAGGATTTCCATTCACAGAAATGCTTGATATACATGATGATGAAGATAGCATAAGTGATTACATATCAATGGATGCTGCTGCAACGTCCTCATCAAGCCAAGCTCAAAATTTGCCACAGTCTTTAAACTTCATGAACAAAATTGCTGCGGCTGCAGCGTCCTCAGCGCTTTCTAAATTTCCTCGTAACAATACTGCAGAAGTTGCCAATAACGCAGCGAAGGAAAGCTTAAAATTTGATGCAAAGAAACGAAAACTTGAAGGAAATTTTCTTAAACCTACACCAGGCAAATTTGCCAAGTTAACGGATAAGCAAAAGCAGACAAGATTGGAGTTGCTCAATGCTAAAAGGCGAAAAGTTTATGTTTATATTTGTAGAAAAGAAATAGGAAAGGTACTTTACTAGAATCCTTTTACAATATTATTTTAACGAGGCACCATTTTATTCAACCTGTTCGAATTTTTAGACTCAGCGCAACCGAGCCAATATTTTTAAGGAGAGTCTTGCTATGAAGCGCAAATTAGCTCATGCATGTGCTCGTCATATGAGAAAACAAGCTCTACAGGTATAAATGAATATTTTGAAACGCCTGCTTGGTTAGTCTTTAATGAGATATTATATTTTCCGAGTCAATGTATTTAATATGTTATCTTGTGTTTACAGTCTCAAAAATGTATGAAANTATGTTATCTTGTGTTTACAGTCTCAAAAATGTATGAAAGAATCTGTCTGTAAAGCAAAACGACTCACACAGGAAATGGAAATGTATTGGAAACTGGTAGAGAGATCCGAAAGAGACGTTAAGAGGAAGAAGGAAAAGGAAGCTGAGGACAAACTGAAACAAGATTTTGAGATTTACAACAAACGACTCAAAGAACGAAAGTTGAACAAATTAGTTACCCAAGCTGAATTATTAGCTTTTAAGCTAAACCCATTAGAATATCAAACAAGTGAAGCCGAAATACTTAGTAAACTAGATGAAACAAAAGATGAAAGAATTGCTCACTTAGATAATTATGAAAGGTATACCTCTTGACTTTAAAATTTTATGTTTTGATTCAATATATCAATTTAACTTGTATAATTGCAATAACGTGTTCTAATAGTGACAAGGTAAAAGCATCCATTCTATTAAACATTGATCGAGCATTGAAAGAACACCAGAACTTGGTTCGACTTCTAGATATGAGTGGTTTATACAATTTCGGTAAGTTGTCTTCAGTGTAATTTCCTTCATCTTATGAATCACCAAATCTTTTGTGTTTCATATTCTTGATTTAACTTGTCATTATTCATGATTTCTGTAATTAGACAACGCGATTACTGTAGAATCCCATTATAATGAAGTTTCACATCCGCAAATGTTTGAAGGTGTCTTGAAGAGTTATCAGCTTAACGGAATGAGATGGCTTAAAAAGCTATTTACGCTGGTATGAGTTATGTTTTATAGTAAAATGTTAGTCTCATGAAGTCATTTCAAACAATGATGTTTTTATAGGGACTGAATGGGATTCTCGCTGACGATGCTGGATTAGGGAAGAAGCAGCAGGCCATTGCATTTTTATCCCATTTGGCTGAATCGTGTGGGGTATGGGGTCCTTTCCTCGTTGTAGTCCCTGAAAGATCTCTTTACAGGTGGCAGCAGGAATTTGATAGAATGTCACCCAGACTTAAAGTAGTTCCATATTGGGGGAAGCCAATGGTAAAAGATGACGAATTTTTGTTAGACTGACACACAAAGCATAAGTAGATTTGAACGAAATGGTTGGTTGTCAATTGCTTTCCCTGGGTGCAATAACGTCAAGGTATGTACATGCCGTGATAGGTGTGTTTGCAATTATAAGCATGTTTTTGTTTTATAAAACGTGATTTTCGTGTTATACTTTCAGTGCAAAATGGATGCCATTATTGAGCTTTCGTTGCAGAAATAAACTATTACTCGCCAATTGTACTCGGTTAAATTCGCAATCACACCTTTGTTCGTACCTTTACTTCATCATGCCGTCATTGTTCGACTCTCAGGAAGAATTTTCAGATTGGCTGTTGAAAGAGTTAGAATCTTCCCAAGTTGACAAGAAACGCAAATATGACAATAGTACGCACACTATTTAGTTTGATTTTAAATTTTGAAAATGATAATACTTGCCTTTAACTGTTTACTGCTGGTTGGTTACTTTACAGATACATTATTAAGAATTGAGAATGTGATCATGAAGTTTCTTCTTCAACGTTCCAAACAAGATGTTGAAAGTGAAGAAATGCAAAATATTGACTTACATATATACTGCTCACTCTCGAGACGGCAGCGTCAAATTCATGACGGTAAGTTTGAACAGTTTTGGAAAGTATTTTTTCGGATTTCGGATATTTTCAAACTTA
>JAHZNG010002531.1:0-11648 GCA_027744375.1 Orchesellides sinensis
TTGGTAAAAGTCCTGAGAACCTCTGGATTAGAGCATTTTAAAGTTACAAGACATGTGTTTGCCAATTATGAAGATCACCTAGATGCGCTCATTTCTAAACAGCCGTTTTGCTATGGGTATGTCAGTAAACAAAACATGTATATACCATCAGCTAGTCTACCACCCAAGTCAGCCTTTTACAATAGTTTGACTGACGAGGAAATTGAAGATGAAGATTATGAACATGCCTGTAACATTTACCGAATATTTCAATGCAAAAATCTTGCTCAATACATGATATTATACAATTTGACAGATAGTTGCCTTTTGGCTGATGTAATGGAGGCTCATCGCAAGCTATTTTTTCAATTATTTAAAATTGAATGTCTTAATTTCATCTCGACTCCGAGTCTTAGCTTTAAACTCGGGCTGGGACTTTCTGGGGTAAAGCTGGACTACATTACATGTCCGGATATATACCTTACAGCTAAAAAGTCGCTATATGGGGGTATAGTAAACTATACATCTCGCTTAAACTATAGTAATATGACTACCTCTGAAGACTATGATAGTACCAAGCCGCCGTCATCAATAATACAGCTTGACGTGTGCCAGCTTTATAGCTGTGCAATGTGTTTTAAGTTGCCATATTCTGGCTATCGCCAACTTTCCCCGGAAGAAGTTTCCCGGTTCGACCCGTTTGGAATTAATTATGACGGCGACTATGGATTTTTGGTGACTTGTGATATCAAAATTCACAGCGATTTTCATGATTGGTATGCAGATTTACCACCTTTCTGTGAAAGGGTCGTAATAGACCCCTCAGAAGCTTCTCATTACCAGAAAAGAAGTTGTGATGAACTCGGCAACACGTTTATGGACTCTTTTCGAGCACAACAGCTAGTCCTTACCTTACATGATAAAGAAAATTACGTCATCCATGGCTTTTTCCTCTCTTTAATTAATGCTATGGGCGGAATTGAGGTTTTAAAGATTCATTCCGTAATAGAGTATAAGCAGAAAGCATTTTTAAAAGATTTTATCCATAGCATGACAAGGAAACGTCAGAAATCCGTTAGTGAGAACCATAAGTCGTTTTATAAATTATTATGCAACTCGGCATATGGCTTCTCTGCAGTCCAAGTAGAACGTTTCACCGACTGTAAAATTGTGAAAACAAAGGAACAAGCCATCCGCCTGATAAGTAGTCCCAATTTCAAGTCATTTTCAATTGTGGACAGAAACCTTGCCGTAATTGAATGCGTGCCACCAAAGTGTTTAATAAATAACCACTTGCTAACTGGCTTCGTGCATTCTGGCTAGATCTAAATATGTTTTTTACAATTTATTCTACAACGGCTTAAAGAAGCATTTCGATTCAATTAACAAGCCAATGAAAAGCATCTACGTAGATACAGACAGCTGCTGTATAAAAGTCGATTTAGATTATGAAGACATGTTATTGGAGCTGTCACGCATACAACTTAATGGGCAGAGCATAATGGACTGGTCATTTTTACCCGAAAATCACCCCTTGTACAGCACCGAGCATCAAAATCAAATGGGTTTTTTTAAGTCAGAGACCAAAAATGATAAGATCCTTGCGATAGCGGTCATTAAAAAGAAATTATACAGTTTAAAAGTGGAGGGATGCCAGCCAAAGCTGAGGGCTAAAGGTATCCCTCGATCCATAATGAAAAAAAGATTCAATTATGACTCATATGAATCTGCATTATTAAATGGTGATGTGGTGAAAACGAGAGTTACATTTTTCCAACGAACAGAACAAACAATCCGGGAAATTACGCGTGACAAAATCGCATTAAACGCATTTTCAACGTCACGCTTCCTTCTACCACCGCGTGGCTTGGACTCATTGCCGTATGGACACATAAGACTAAAAGAGCAGGAGGAGACAGTAAGCGAGGATGTTTAACCCAAGCTAAGCTTTCCCCCAACTTTCTCTTACTATATAAAGCACCCCATGCACCCACACAAGCATTCGCTCTTCTTTCTTTCAACTACTCACAAGTTTCTTAAGCAAATTCCAGCTTTCAGCAGTCTACCTTGTTCTTGTGTCTTTATAAATCAGTGTTGTGTCTTTACAAATCAGTTTTGTGTCTATAAATCAGTACTGAGTTTTGTCATAAATCGGGTTTTTTAATATCATCAACTTTTTGCAGTGTCGACCATGGATAAAGGTGAGTAATGTAAATATAAATTAAATTGGTATGGATGAATATATATGTTTGGAAGTTGATTGGTAAAATGTAAACAAAAAGAAAACAGTAATGTTTATTTGTTTCCAGAAAATTTCATCCAGGAAAACTTCCCCACGGGGCCAATCGAGTACAACAAAATCCCGTACTGTGAGGATGCTAAATATGGCAGCATGCATCTCTTTGCAGACGCACAGATTTACGACGGACCTCCAAAAAAGTTTTATCTGAATGAAAAATTTTTAAGTCACAAGTCATTTGGAGGAATAGAAGACATCCCTCACGACGACTTAAAACCAGAGTTCCAAGTAGCCAAGGCGTCACAGTTAACACCATTGGAACTGGAACAACAAAAGAAGGAGGGGTTGAGAAGAAAGTACAAAGCTTTTGTCTACTTGGTCCCTGGAGTGGCTTTCTCAGAGGAGCAAGAAGTCGTCATTAATTCAATGGGGAAAATAGACTTTATCTATCATCCGAAGGTGGACGAAAAGTATGTACGAAAAACGGAAAAGCCACAGGTAACTACTTAATATTATTTATTTGATGATTGCAATAAAAGGATCTTGAAATTAATAGTAATTTTTATATGTAGTTATGCAGGCGAAAGCGAGCAGCCCTTCAGGAAGCCCTGCGACTTAATCAGCAAGAAGATACTCCCGTCACCAGTGTCATCGTGTCCTGCGAGGAACCCTTAGCCTCTCAAGACCCATTCCAGCCTGGCCCTTCAAGAAGGAGGTCATATGCCGATGTTGTACGAGAAACACCAGAGGAGAACAGTCAGAATATGGATGTGCTTCTCGCACCAAAAAAACACAAGAACGTACGTAAGGTCTTAAATGAATCTAATGCTCGACGTAGGTTAGTGTTTGAGGAAGAGGTTGGTTTCAATGAGGATGAGGATGAGGAGGATGAGGAGGAGATGGAAATAGTTAAGGAGGTTACGGAAATTAAATTTCCCATATTTGATAGTTCATTCTTTGGGATTAATTTTGATAAGATTCATCCAGAACCTACTAGCATTGTTCCAAATCTTAAAAGTTTAGAAGTAGCCGTTAAACGTTATTTAAACAGGGAAGATTCAGAAACAACCAACACCTTGAAAATTTTCTCAGAGATTTACGGCAAGAACAATTGCCAATTGATTCTATTTAAAAAATGTAACTTTTACAAGGGAAATTGTATAACAGTCTCACTCAGGGAACTTCCTTCATTAATTAAAGCCCTATTGTACAAGTATGTAGCAGGTGTGGAGATGGTGGCCCGCCACCTTCACGAAGAGCAAATAAAAAAGGCTCTTGACTTGGAAAAGTTAGGTCAGAGAAGCACAGCAGAATTGGTCAAAGAGGAAGCTAATAAGACTTTGGCAGAAAGATTAGCTTTCATTGAGGAGTGTAAGGAGAAATATTAATTTGTTTCTTCCATTTTTGCAGCTTTTTCTGAGTCTCTTTCCAAATCTAATTTTGAATACCAACAATTTGAAGGTTCTTCAACTTAAATTCATAGCGTATGATTTGTATTGCAGAGTCAATAACTGGTCTCATTTCTTAAAGTACTTTACTCTCTCTGAGTTTTGTGGAAATTTCATTATTATTTTGTATCGTTCTATTTATTACAAGTATGAATACTTAGCTAGAGCAGGTAAATATAAAGATCTTTATGAAAAAACAAGGGCTTTAATTTTAAAAGACATATAGCTGTGGAATAGAATGTGTTAGTGTTTAATTGATAGCACTGATCATGGTTCTTAGAATGTACATATGAGGGTATGGTGAATACGATAACATAGATTTTAATTAAAAAATTATGCATGCATATTTAATAATCTATGGATTTGTAAAGGGGTTGATTAAGTAAGTTTAATAAGTGTTTGAACATAATAAGCATAGGGTATATATGTCATGCAAGTAATATTGTCAGTAATATTGACATGTAATTAGGAGGAATGGAAGATTCGATTCAGTACCGGTGAAAGAATACCGTGTTAGTATAAGTAAGTCTAGTATGCTTGTAAAGGTCAAAGAAATATAATTTTTAGAATGATTTTGTAAATATGTGCATTATGTGCGTATTAGCGTTAACTTGCATGCACGTTTTTTAAGTGAGCACTCAAAATAATGCACAGTAATGAAAAAAGTTTGCACAAAGGTATATATGAAATAACAGTAAGCATTAATGTGTTATTAAGTAAGCAAGATTCAATTCAATGTCGGTGAAAGAATACCGTGTGAGTATGAGTTGTGTGTGTGAGAAAGAAGTCTGTTAGCTTATGTAGAGATCAGTTGAAGCATTATAGATAGTATAAGATACATGTAATAAGAATAAGAAAGCACTTATAAATTAAAACACACTTAGCTTATAGACATAAGAATGCACACTTGTGGTGTTATTTATTTTTTATATATATAAGTGAGTAGCCTAAAGTAGTATATTGGTAAAACGAGGAATGCTTGTGTGAGATTGGATGCGCGTGTGGAGAATGTACTTACTTAGGGAAGGACAAAAAGCACATTAGAAGTTATAAGTACTACACATATAAAGTGAATACACAAAATGAGCACCAGCAGGTAGCAGCAGCACCAACTTAAATGATTTATGCAAGTAGCAAGTCTGAGTGTATAAAAGTAGATACGTATACCCTTGGAAAATAAATATTAATCTAAGATGCACCTTTTTTTTGTATGAAAATTTGAATGATTCGATCAAAATTCTAAATTATGTAAATAAATGATTGGCTGAAAATTGGCTTTAAAAAACTCTTGTTTCTATACCACATTTTAATCCAACGTTATACAAATGACTCACTTTTCCTATTGCCTTGTAAAGCATGTAATCTAAGTAACCCTTATTATATTTCAGACTGACACTCCAACTTAACTCTTAAAATGTACAAAAACCAAGCCATACACATGAGCATCGAAAGCCGTACCTAACTGTAAAGAAACAACTTGATCGTGACAGATCGGAATTTGCATACACACATTTAAATGTTCTTTGCCGAATCCCTGATTGTACATACATAACAAGATTGTCTTTAAATCTACTGATATACCTTCCTTTATCTTTTCCTTTCTTCTCCATGAATCATCTCCAGAAGATGACGTGTGATTATGATTCGTATCTCATCATCTCATTCTGCGTTTTTCTTTTGTTTGTTTCATTTTGTTTTCGTGTGTTCTCTTATTCATTTAACTGAAACAATGAAAGTTTTCAAGTTTATTGTTGCCAGTTCCATTGTTTGGAATATGGCTAATGCGTGTCTTCATTTGCTCGCATGTTCAAGCTGTTTAACTGCGCCAGGCTGTGCATATTTTAGTACGGTTTCGGGTGATATTTGTGAAAGGAAGAATGCCAGAATTAAAGGGGTGCGTTTTAAAGCTACAAAGTTAAATCAGTGTGACACGCACACAACAATCAGCAGTACTTCCGTAGTAACAGTGAAACCAGCCATACCACAACCAACGACCACCGGTCCTTTTTTCTACGTTCCAGTCAATAATCCACCACTCGCTCCTCCAATCAATCATTCGACAGAAAAGCCATTTAATGTTAACATAAGCGTCAAACCAATCTCCTTTACTAATTCAGGCATAACAATTGAAAAGCCAGATGCATTACCTGTTATTATTGATGATGAAATTGAATCAACAACCAATCCAATAAAGCCTCAATCAAGCATTCCAAGTGATAAGGCTGATGCATTGCCTTTCAGTCCTGAGGAAACAACAGCCAAACCATTTTTTCAACCTCCAATTACATCAAACATTCCGTTTATATCTGTAATTAAAATCCCATCCAATATTGATGAACAGCTTATTAACGAAAGTGTTGATAGAGAAAAGGCAGACAACTTGCCAGGGGTAAAAGGTGTTATTTATTTTATAGTTTTTATCAGAAAATAGAAATATGACTTCTTGAATTTATAATGTAGGTGACTCAATCAGTTGGTATTGAAGATGAAAAACTACAAACGAAAAAAGAAATAACAACAGTTGTACCAGAATTAATTTTGCCAGCTGGAGAATGGAGTCCAATGGTAAAAAGCTACTATCAATAGCTAGTTAAATACGTGAGAATATCTATTCATTGTACATTTATATGCAGGCGGTGTCTACCACCAATGAAGATCTGGCGACAGATGAGCAGTCCCACAGGGAACCAAACGAAAAAATGACAACGGCTACGCCTTCATTACCTATGCCAGGTGGAGAATTGGAAACAAACTCTACGGTAAAAAGCCATATTTTTTTCAAAGTTTACCAAGGGAATATCCATTCAATCCTCATTATTGTACAGGCGGTGTCCATCACCAATAAAGATGTGGTGACAGATGATCCGTCTCGCACGCAACTAAATAATGGAGACGCTTTACCTCCTTCCCCCTTTCCAGGAGAGGATTTCATGGTAAAATAAATTAAAACAATAAAAATTCTCTTACTTTCCCTCATTACATAAAATACATGTGTATTTTTCAGGCATTTAATTCATCCGCACGCGAGCAACTTCCTGAGTCTGTAGATGTTATGAAAGGTAATGGGAATTTAACATGGAATGAAACACTGGCTTTCATGAACGAGTTATTGCTTTTCAACACGACAGGACTCTTTGAGCACTTTATGCCTGTTTTAAATGGGACATATTCTTTGGATTGTCAAGTAATGTATTTTATCATGAAATTTTTAATCGCATTTTTATGTATAGAAAACTATTTAAAACTACTTATGTATATTTTCATAGAAGTTCAAAACCGTCCCACTGAAGGTGGAATTAAGCTCATGCAGATTGGACTTCCTCATTAAAGAATTAAAAGGCAAACACCCTGAGAGCATGCAAAGCATGGTGAATGGAAACCCGATGCTTAAAGCCGGACATGTGTGCTCTAAATTGCGAAAGGAACGCTTGCATTGCAAGCAGCAAAAAGAAATGGCTTTGGCAAGGTCAGGTGGAATACTAGTAAAGCCAAGCTACACATTTACATTTTTGTTCTGTACGTACTTTTATGCATATTACTTTTATTCATTGTAGTATCTAGCCGTTTTTACTAGCTTTGATATTTTACGTTAATGCAGTTATTATTGTCAATATAAAACCTGATTATTAATTTCCATTACATAATCACGAGTAGAGGTTAAGTTATAACTGTATGCATCATTTTAGTGATGGGCTATGAATGATTATTTTGATCTTTTAATTATGACAAACTCTTGAAACTATACCTAATGTACTTTTTTACTCATGTACTTTTGTGCACTCGCGTGCGTTCGCGTTTGTTTCATTATGAATAAAAAATTCTAAAACTTTTAACATTTGATTTCTCAGTTCTCCAAAATCAGATAGAAGAAAGTTCCGTACGTGCTTTACTTTAAAAACGTCATTGAGATGCAACTAGGTTCATATTAATAGTAATTAGATTAGTCAAGCACATATTCAACAAGTGGTTAAATGGGGAAAATAATTTTACCATGCTGTTTATGATAGGTTTCAGCCAAATAACGGTATAGTATTTATAATGGTGACGTAATGTGGCCACGACAAACAGAGCATTCGCAGGTAGCATAAAGCACACGGAGTTTTAATCCATGTTCTCCGCGAAGTTAATTGTCTCTGGCTTTGTAAAAAATCTAGTTTTTAGCAATATAATATACAGATGATGATGATGATGATGACAAAATATGGCCAAGACAAACAGAGCGTTCGCAGGTAGCAAAAGCACACGGGGTTTTAATCCATGTTCTCCGCGAAGTTAATTGTCTCTGACTTGCATAATAAGAAACACACATGTTTTTTTAAGTAACAAAGCACTTATCTTAATTTATTGTTAGCCTGTTTTTGCTTTATACACTAAGCATACGTCACATGCAAAAATTACATATGTAAATCACATGCAAAATTGCATCTGGGAATCACATTTCACTTACTTCTAATAATCACAGACATAAAATCTTCTATTCGCGTGCAAAGTTAATTCTGCTAACTTTAAAAACTACAAGCATAGCTACGACAGACTTTTTAACTTTTGAAAATTACTTTTTAACTACCTTTATTTTATTTGAGACTCCGCCGGTGGTTGTGCCAATGAAGGTGCTTGTGTTGATGGGGGTGGATGTACCAATGAAGGTGCTTGTGTTGATGGAGGTGGATGTACCAATGAAGATGCTTGTGTTGATGGAGGTGGTTGTACCAGTGAAGGTGGTTCATTGATCTAGATGAGAAGGTGGTGGTGAAGTTTAGGGTGGAAAGCAACGGCTCTCACTGACTATTGTGGTTTGTTATATTACAAAAGGTCACTTTCAACTTAGTCTTAACTTTTGACTTAAAAATTTATGCTCACTTTTATGGGCTCTGTTACAAAGCGCTGTTCACTGGTGCTGAGACTAGAACTAACACTTTAAAGTTAATGCTATGAATATCGATAATTTACCATAATGTTTTTGTACTAGTTTAACACAAGAACAGACAAAATAATAATAAATGTTACAAACTAATCAAGAGATTACTTTTCACTGGAAGATCAACAGGTAGATGCACATCAACTTGCTGAATGGAATGTTTAAACCCAGTTTGTGATGATGACATAAGTTTTGTAGCCTTCAAGATTAATTTTTGTAGTTTGTGAGGATGAAGAGAAAACGATGCTTTGTCATTAAGAGCAAAAATAGAAATGGTGGAGCAGAAAGACGCCGAGTCTTCAGTTGGCGTGGGGCAGATACTGCATGGGAAGATAGACGTATCTAATTTCCGAATCATCCTCACACATACAAAATTAACGGACAAAATTACAACAAGAATATAAACTGTAGTCATACATTTTTAAATACAGGCTAAAAGACAAAAGAATACCTTCCCACTCTTCCTCCTTCAATAGCATTGTTATTCAGTTAAGAAGCTATCCGTTTACGGAGACTTCTGTTTAACTAGCACCTGCATATATATCAATATTGTATTTGTCTTCGCATTAAGCTACCCAGCGCACTCTCTTCAGTGTAGGGATATTTCACAGTATAGGCATGTTGACTTTGACATTATGCAGATGCATACCCTTTAATATTATTAAGGACTGGAGACTGTCCTTGTGTGATACAAACACACTTTCATTTTGTGAGAGATATCATGTACTATGTACAGGGTACGAATGGACATTATTTGTATGCATCTTATAAAAATACACTCCTTCATTCCATCATTCTTGATTCATATTAGTATAGGATCAATCCAAAGGAATAAATATTTTTACTGCCGTGATACTTAAAATTATATTAATATGTATAAAACTGCAACGCCGCTGGAAGTGATCCATGGGGGAGTGAATTGGGTGGAGGAGGGGACTGGAGAAGAAGTGGAAACAGAGGTGGAAAGGAGTTTTGACACTGATTTTGACACAGTAACTGAGGTGGAACTAGATGTAGATTTGGGATTTGCAGATGTTGAAGAAGAGACTGAGGCTGCAAATACTAAAAGAAAAAGGAGGAGGAATAAAGCGCAGCTAAATGCTAGAAAATGGAATGCAATGCAAAGAAAGAAGTATAAAAGTGGAAAAGCAGGAGCTCCTGGAGCAAGAGTAAGTGTAAATGATGTGCTTCTGGAGGTTTTGGGTGAAAATTTGGAGATAGTGACGCCAGAAAAATCGGCTTTGGAAGGGGATGGTGGCGAGTTAGATTTTGAGGGTGGGACTATCAAGACGAGTAGCGAAGTGGTTGAAACGAATGAAGTTGCTTCTGCAGTTGATTCAGAGGATGTGGCTTTGGAAAATGGAACTGGGGAGTTGAGTTTGGAGTATGCTACTAGGGGGGTTGTGGTAGAAGATACGGAGGCCGGCTTAGATGTTCGTCCTATTGTAGTTGCTGCAGATATAGTTTTGGAGGCTATGGAGTTGGCTGCGATAACTGAAGAAGGGAATAGTGGTGAGGTGGGTTTGGAGGGTATGGAGGCGAGGATGACAGTTGGAGCAGAAATAGGGAAGTTTGGGAAAACTGATCTGGAGGGACGGGGTCAGGAAGTGACTGCTCAATCAATTTTGAATGAGCTTTTTCCGGAATTTTTGAATGAGGCGGGGCCTTCTCATGAAGATGTGGGTGTAGTTTTGGAGGTTGGGAATGGTGGTAGGTGTGCGACGATGGAGCTGTTTCCACGGGCGAGAACGGAGGATGGGGATTTGGAGGATGAAAATGGGGATTTAGGTCTGAGAGTGACTGCTGAATCCATTTTGAATGAGATACTTCCGGATCTTTTGGCTATGGAGACTACAAATGGAGAAAAAGCAAGCAATTTAATGGTGCGTTATCGTTATTCCTTTATAATATATAAGATTATCATTCTTAATATAAAATGATGACTTTTTAAAATTATTGTTTTAGTTTGAGCTACCGGGAACTTCGTCTAAAGCAAGAAGGAAGCAGCAAAACAAGGCAAATAAAGCGAAAAGACGGAGTAAAGAAATGAAGGAAGAATGGCAACGGATGAGGAAGGAGAAACGGAGAGAGAGTCGGAGAATGGAAAGACAAAATAAAATTTTGTCAGCCGCTGCTCCTACCACCACTAAAACGCCTTCATTACTTGACCGTTTGGAAAAGCAACTTGTAAGAATATGATTTTTAAAAACTGTTTATTTAATTGTGACTGTGTTTGTGAATGAGAGATCATGATTGTGATCTTTATAACAAAATAATTAATAAGTTTGTTGATGTTTTTAGGATAAAGAGACTAGACAGAAAAGGAAACAAGAACTTAAGGTGAAAATTTTATAATATTACTGGTTGGAGTATCATTTTTAGCATTTTAATGAGTTTTTGTTATTTTTTAAAATGTTTCTAGGGTATAGCTTATTTACCATCCTCTTGGGATGCAATTGCAATTTTAAAAATACAGAATCCATGGATGAACAGAAAGTGGAGACGAGAGAATCCCAAGAAGTGGGTTAAAGCAATAAGGGAAACCCGTTTGCTTCTCCAGAAGGAAATGACCCACTCGACACCCGTCATGCCCACTGATGGACAGATAGTTGCCCGCATGAAGGCTAAATTTCCGAAGGACTTTCGGAAGGTGAATTTTCCGAAAGGGAAAAAGGGAAAAAGGGAAAGAAAAGAGTGGACGCAGAACCGGAATTCTGAAATATGGAAGCAGGAGTACACTAATGCTTTGGGTGAATTGGTTGAAGAACAGAGAAATCGATTTCTCGACTTACCAGAAGACGAAGATGAAAAATAATTTTTAAAATTATTACTTTCAATAAAATTATTGGTTTATTGATTAAAAATTAAATAAAGTTTCATTCATAATCTTTTCATAAAAATTCGTCATATGATAGAACATCGCGTGTGTGTAAATCGCGTGTGTGCTTGTCCTTCATATGTAGGTCAAGGAACTTAGGGGGAGACTCATCCAATCGATAAAGCCTGAAAACCAGGGAGGTGTTTATTTTTTTTGTACACTCCCGTTCCCGTTTTCATTCTACTT
>JAHZNG010002532.1:0-14659 GCA_027744375.1 Orchesellides sinensis
CAACTTTTTGGTATTAGATTTAAACATACATATTACAACTAAATTTGAGCAATCTCCGTTAATCACATTCCTAAATTTTTCCAATTACAGTATATGCTATCTGCATAAATTGCAAAGCAAAGTTACGAAGGTGTTTCAGTTCCGAATACAGTGAGCATTAAATATGTATGGGATAGAAATATGGTTATTTTATAAGGTTACATATGACAATTATTCATTTGTATGCATTATTTAATAGTAATTGAGCGGTAGCAGTTTAACAGGCATCTAGAAATGAAGGCGTAGCGTAATTGATCCGTTCTACTATATTACGGGCTCTTATTTCTCAGAAATATGAATGACTGTAGAGGGATTGCTCACTGACACAGCATGTTTCATTTAAATCACAATGAAATCACAAGTGAACCTATAATTTAAGCTAAAACGATATCTGGGCGACATGAATGTCAGCGTAATACATGGCATAGTCGTGTAAATAGCCTGTGAGTGTGTGATCAATTTAATAATGCCCTGTTGAATATTTATGGTCAAATGCATGGTCACGTCTTTTGCTTTGTAAACCTTCACCTCGAAACGATATAGCAACTACATAGGTACATAACTTCCAATATATCTGCATTGGGATGGAATGTATGATGCCGAAAGCCGGAGAAACGAGGCAGCCGTAATTCGAGACGTTGCAATAATTTTTCATCCATTTCAGTGGTGAAATCAAGGTTCTAAGGGAAAGGACGGTTTAATTGTGGTGATTCAAAGCACAACTGACGTTTGAAATTGAGTTGTTGCTTTCTTGAGAGCACTTGGACACAAAATTGATGATACACGTCTACATCTTCACCGTTTTTTACTCAAGGGCAAACAATTTATTGGTTGCACAAATAGGTACATACATGCCGGATATAGACTGTTTACTGTTTTTATTGATAAGATTTAGCCATGATGCTATTGCCAGCAGGAAGGATTTGTAAAAAAAACTTTGATAATAGCGCAGTTTACAGTTTTTTAAGATGCGCTCAAGTAGCAATAATGCTGCTTTAAACATTTTTCAAAGAAATCGTACAGTGACGTGAACAACGTTTTGCTGCAATGCAGTTAAGTTAGTTGTATACTATATTCAGTTATAAGGTCATAAAGGTCGTAAGGAATATCAAATATTTCGAATTTCTTAAAAAAGTTGTGTTTTTACATTTAATTACATCAGAGCAGACGTTTGTGATCTGATACTGTTCTACTGTTGGACATTGCGTGGCACTGAATCGGCGTATTGTTATTTTTCTTGAGTGTAACCAAAGTAGTAGATGGTATTAAAGGGCTTGTAAAGCTGTCTGTTTTTTGTTTCCAGTATTTTTCTTCAGTAATTAATATCAGTCTTCAAGGTTATTTTAACAACACTGTAAGCAATGCTTTTCTAAAGGCAGTGGTGAGAGCGACTTTTGGAACCTAAAGTAAGTTGTCATGAGTTGTGTTTCGCCCTAAGCACAGCTTGTAAATATAACAGCGTGCAACTTCTTAAGCTAACAAGGCTCTAGAAAGGCAGAAGAATATTGTACAACGGTTACTAGAAGAAGTGGAGTTTGCAAAGAGAAAGAGTAACTTTTTTGCTGCTATTATTCTTAATTTACCTCGTAATTTGCAACAAAGGATCCACTGCCCAAGGAAAATGTGACAGTTTTGCCGAAACATTATTAGTATTTTGTAAGAGTCCAACAAAGGGATTTTCAAGTCGGGTCTTGGAAAACAAAATCTCTACTTTTCTTGATATGTGTGTCTCTTTTCTTTTAACCCAAGTAGGACTACCACAAGACATAATATGGAAACAGTGAGTTCTATTATTTCTGCGTAGTATTCTGCAAAGTTTGCAAATAATGAAATTGCGGGCAAGATGATGTAAGTGAAGAGTTCTGTAAAGAAAGCTAAGTGTGCGGAAGGAACCATCTCTTTCCAAAGCGTTACCCTCTGAAGAAGGACTAAACTGTTAAACGTAGCAAGTTACCAGTTTACGATGGGACTACGTTATATCTTGAACTGTTGACTAAGGTTTTCATGCAGTATTATTTATGCAGAAACCCCAGGGCGTATCGGATAAAAGTTCCTGAAATCTTCAGGTCGTCTAAAAGCAAAAGTTGGACAGTTGTAGAAAAGTCGTAAGTTAATATGCATTTCGTCTTGGCCTTATATGCCTAAGTACTAACCCCGATTGGATAGGGTTATAATAAAAACGCACTAAACTAGTTACCCTATAGTCTGTACTAATTTATCAGGCAGCCGCAGGTAAACTATAAGAAATAAATGCATACATACAAGTTTTGTCTACACCAAAATCAACTACTGCAATGAGTCAGTACTAAGAAAAGGAAATTTGATCATAGACTGATGAGTATGCATTGCATTAGTTTTCTCAAAATGATTTACCCTTACCAGTTGTATTTAGCCTGCCAGTAAGTATAATGTGCTACTTGCTACTCCTCATGTTAGTCACATAATCAGAACCTGTTGTAGCAAGTAGAAATAGTTTTGATAAAAACCTAATCAGATTACATGCTTAGAGGATTATGTATGTGTGCGTGATTTTGAATAAATTAGTATTTGAATAAACAGTATTAGCATCTACTTAGATTTTTCATTGACTGTTTTGATAGTATACTTATGTATGGCGAATATGAATATCGTTGTTTGACACGTACATAATTCTGAAAATCTGAAGATTTAAAATTCCATACATTTTTCGAAAAAGACTAATGAATTGAGGTAAAAAAAATGCTTAACATTTTGTGTATTAAACACTACAAACTGTTTTGCTTCTAAGGAGGCGGTTATCTTAAGAATCTTACAAACAAAATACCACTCTTCCGTTCTTAAAACGCTTTTGAAATCAACCAGTTTCCATGATAGGCTTACCGTTGCCCCTTACGTAATTAATTCAGTTATTTTGGGGTGAAGGGTGAAAGTGTTTTAAGCTTCTGTTTCTTGTTTAAAAAAAGTATTTTAAATACCTTGATAAAACCTAAAAGTATCAATGAAAGAGTACTTTGTAAAATAAGCTCTGTTTTAATGAAAACTTCTCACATCTTTTTTCCATTTATCCTACGTGATGATGTAAGAAGAGGAAGTTTTTTACACACGAGTTGAAATTTATTAATAAATTTGCCATATTAGCATTTTCTTCAATAATATACATAGCTCTGCAACCTGTGATGACACTATCCAATTCAAACATAAAGGGATACAAATTTAATGTACGCTACTTATTTTGTTTTATTCAAAAAACCATGCGTTATTTCATTGAGGATGGAGAAAAAATAACCAAACACATGTTTCTAGTATCTACGGGCCAGTAATTTAAAAACTACAACCGTGTATCTGTAAAAAAAACTGTATCCGTGTATCTGTAGCCCGTTTTTACAACGAATGACTTAAGACGAAGAAAGTCATTAAGCTTGATGTGAAGTCACACCTGTACAGAGCAGACATAACACTTTAAATGTTTTGCGGTAAAATTATACATGTTTCATACATGCGTTCCACGATACATAACAAATTGTTGCGTAAAAGAATGAAATGAAGCAGACAATCAAAGTCTGCGGTATGTATTAATGCGAGTTTTACGAGAATCCTACAAGTTTCGTTTCATTTCCTTCAATATAAAAACACGCGTCTTACCCGCGATAAAACAGAATTATACAAAGACACTGAACCGTTAAATACGAGAAGCGTTCTCAAAGCAGTAAAACTCACGGGAGTAATTTTTAGCGAATTTTATTACAAAGTGTGTTTTTCTACGCAGCAAAATATAATCAATTAAATAATTGAGTGTAAAGTATTGTAGTAGCTGAAAGTGTCCACCAACAGAAAAGTACCCATGCTTTCAGAAAACTAAGAACAACTTTATTTTCATTCGATTAGAAAATGCACTACCTACTTGTTTGTGGAGCACTTTTAAAGCCGTCTTAACCCAAAACTAACAATCCCTAAACAAGAATAACGCACCCCACTCTTGTTGTCAGACACGTTCAATTGCAAAATTTAATAGTTTACAACAGAATAATATGAATGGGGTAAATCAAATTTATGACAAGTCCTTTAGCTTCATTATCACATGATTATACAAAACTTATTGTTAGCGTGTTTTAATTCCACAGCAATGTTCGAGTCACGGATGAAAAGCTGTAACATTCTGAATACTTCATTATACTAGTTCTGTTCAATTGTTATCTTCCAAAACTTTGGGTAATAGTTTTTGATAGGCACTATTCCATGGAACTATCCATGAATGGCTTCTTTTGCATTTATCGTTCTGATGCAGTAATGAAGCTTGTCTTGCAAAAGTCTTGGCCTGCCTCAATGCCTATTAAGGAATACAAGAGCAATATCTTCGGAATATTTCCTCGTTACCTGCTAGGTTATCTGAATCCAGGTCTTTGAATTGGAGTCGTGGGAATAGAGAGAGAGAGAATCTAGGCCCTTCGTGGCAATTACTTTCTCTTTCTCTTGTTATGTTATGTTGATGTGGATAGAGGCTGTTAGATGTGTGCATTACTTACAATATTATGCTGAATATTTGGGGGCATTGTGGAATGCTTTCGGTACATCAAGTTAAACGTACACATGCCTATTGTATCTAACGTTGTTTTCTCCAGATACAAATTTTTCATCAGACGAATGCAAATACGAAATTGAAATTCAAAAGGTTACTTGACGCTACGTACTACACAAAAACAGATACATAAGCACAACAAAAACAAAACTTGATGCAATAAAATATTCTTGGAACAACTACTCGTCAAACTGTTAACTACCTAGGAATTGATGTACGACATAAAAGGTAGTGACGAACAAATTTTTTGTTATGCAAGGCTTTGCTGTTTTAAATGTTCAAAGCCTATTTGGCTTTTTGCTAACCTTCACAAAAGAATGGAGTTGCAATGAGAAAAGGTGGCGAGCACTGAATAAATAAACAATGTTGGCAGGTACGTGTTACGACTTTTTACAACACAGTTTTACAAGTTTTTTATTCCAACAATCATTGAATTTTCTCCTCTGTTCTTGTGCAAGGAAAATAAGTTTATGGCCCTAGTTGCCATTAAATCGTGAAAAAACTAGATACTATTGCAGAGTTGTCGTTCCTGTCAATCGTTTCTTCCAATGAACCCCACTTATATGTGCTAGATTTTATTAAGGGGGTTCCTGTTAGCGGTGTTTTAATTTTGAGCAGTTATAGCATTGTAACCTATATAAGGTCAGCCCCCTCGAGGACACTCAAGTTCATTACAAGGCGCAAAAAATACATGATTTTGTCTTTGTTTTCTTTTCAATCAACTTATACACACATTATACGAAATTGTTAGCCTTTTGCTTGCATCGTCGTAATTTTCATCTGGCGTGTGTTGTCGAATCTTTGATTACACGAATAGCTTTGCTTGTATGACTGCCTCTATACTTTATTGATTTTTTTCGATTTGGATCACGTTAATAAAGGAAATAATTCCCCGAATATTTTATTGGCTTGTAACTGGAAAGGTAATTTAAGTGCATGCAGTTTTCAAACAATACGAAAAAAAAAATTTATGGGGCAATATATGCTGCGAATTTTACCAACAAAATTCTTTAAAAGTAATGGGGGAAGGTTCCTTGGAAAAGCTATAACAAGCTCCTACAATTTTTGATTACGAGAAATTCCTTTGTCGAGGCTCTGATTATCATTCAGTTCATTCTTATTGCAATTTCTGCATAAAATCTTGTGCATATTCATTTTTTCGTTTTGTGCAAACGTCATTCCGGAAGTCGTAAACTCAATAAAACTTTGGCTGTGAAAGTACAAAGGCACACAATACAACTGCTGTGAGTAGCCTTGAAACTTTTGTCCGAACATGGTGTGCAATGCAAACTACCTATACACATTCATTGCATTCATAGTGGGCTAAGATTTATGCATTGTGCTCTTGCTTATACTTCCGAGAGCCCAGTTCCAGTTCTGGAAGTGGAAATATGTATTACATTTTAAGTCTTAACTAGTGAAAGCAGAACTGCCCACTTTTTGGTGGAATGGATTGTTTTATACCCACATAAATTATAGAGCATTTCCGGCTCATTACATTTTGTTAAGAAAATCGGATGTATAAATAGAAGAAAGACAATAATGCAAAAATGAATTATAATTGTGTGCCAATTTTATGTCGCAGCATTTTCCATAAGCTTCCATATGTTCATTGTGCGCACAACAGCAGACACTTTCATATAGAAAGGAAATGGAGTGCACAAAAGATCGACTCAACTTTAGGTGTCACGTCATAAATTTTACTGTATATTTTAATGCCAAAAAATCTTCTCAGTTTGCTAAAAGTTAAAAAATACGAACTTGAAATACGTGATGTGTTTTGTCTCCGTTGCTTTCACCTTTTCTTTCGTCCAAAATTAGTAATATCAGCTTTAAACTAGTTGCTACACTTACGCTATCGTAAAGTTCATAAAATTAAACGTAACGTCATAAAAAATGATTTCTCAATTTTGCTTCAATGTTTTCATTGAATTTATTAGCTATTCATTCAGTTGTTTTTTAACATTAGGCTATTTTGAGTAAGATATTTTGGGTGAAAGAATAAATATTGTCGGTTGTGCGTCTAATGTCTATGCTGCTGTATGCATTTCTGTATGGATTTAAAATTTATAAAATAAACGTGATTATGTACCAAGTAGAAATCTCATTCAAGTAGCAGGGAAATTTGTGACCGAGCATGAGAATGCTTTGGTTTTTCTAGTCTGCTTTCTAGTTGAATTCTGCAGAGATTATTAGTTAATATTAAAAGTAATATGGTAATTTTTACCCACAACATAGGCATTTTAATAAATAATATATCGCTTTTACCTTCATTCATTTAAAGCATTTAAGACATATTGTAGCCCAAATATGTACATAAAATATGTGTCCCTGTGATATACTGCCCTCGAAATTGAGGAAAAGGCACGCAGTTTAACTTATGTATTCAAGTCACTCAGCACCATAATGCTATTCTATTTCATACAATGAAGTGTTGAAAATGAGCGTAATAACGTCCTTGATCATGGCCCTTTGTGGCCAGTAGCCATTGTCAATGTAGACAACCAACAATCGTCTTAGACTATTACTGTGGAGTGCAGATAACAGGAGCTTTGACAATTTTTAGTATACATCATGCATGATGCGACTAAATATAGCAATTCAATGGTTTTCGGTGGAATGTATTAACGTCATTGGTCTATCTTGGGTTCAGATGCAACCACGCACGAACACATCTCATGACAAAAATGTTATATTGACCGGATGTATGAATACTGACTTTTACTCAAGAATACATAATACGCAAAAGTCTTTGCAATGCGAAATATAAATACCTGCATCTAAATGTAAATTGTTGGAATTCTATAATACACTGAAATACTAGTAAACTTATTCTGGTCCTGTCAATTTACAAATCCCACTATTCCTGGAACTAGGTTTATTTAATAAGTGCCTATTTGTCATCTAACAAATTTTTATGGCAAATTAATAGCAGTAGACAGGTAATTTAAATGCTTGCATGGGATATCGGTGGTGTAGTAGAATTACCAATCTTGCATGAAATAATAAGCCGATTATTTTGACTCAGACTTCATATTGACTGAAAGCTCTAAATGGAAAAGGAAGTTTTAGGGTTGGGTGAATGTTGGAGAAAATAACGTTCGTCTACATTAATGTAAATTCCATTGAGAACTGCAATATCCATACAAATCTCTACAAAATATTATCATCGATTTCGAATTTTTCATGTATGGTGCAGAAATCAAAACCAATCTCCAATATTTTGGAAGTAAATACTCATAAAATATGTCAATAAAGCAGGTTTTTAGACAGTAAACGAAAATATGTTATGATTATTGATAATATACCTACTAAACATAAATATGAATGTTTGCATTCCTCAGGGCCAGTCGTTATTTCAGTTGATACACATACCACGCAGTAACGCAACCCTGCGTGTAGTCTAGTCGTTCGAATTCGAATGCTGTTGTGCGAAATCTTTGATCGATAACTGAATTGTGGCCAGTCAATGTTACTTTAACCCAATTAAGCATGAAAAAGGATTCCAAAGCTGTTGGCAGAATGAAGGAACAAACAAAATGTTCTGCTTCCTATCCTATATGGGGCAAAAATTCGAACTATGTATGTCATTTTTGGAAATTTAAGGTTAAAAAGGGCTCTCTCTGTAGTTCTTTTTGGCGAAACGTTCCTTGTGAGCTGTTACTAATCTGATAACTAACTTTCGCTCGGCAAAGAGATTAGTAAATGACATCTTAATTTTTAACCAACCAGTTGCTAATAATACAGTTTATTATCTCGAATGGAGACTTTACATGGAGTTTAAGCAAAAGTGGTTTCTTTTGTAACTCAACATGTACTGTACTGATCCAATTATGCATTTACAAAGTTCCAACTTTGTGCATGTTTGTACATAGATGCCTTAAATTCTGACAAGTTGGCTTTTGAAAAATTTGCGTTGTAAAACAAGTACCTAAACCACTTTTGTTTATTGAAAGGCCACACATCATGGACTACTATTTAACTCTTCTGATGAATTGAGGTAACTATTTCATCCAGGTATTGTCTTTTGTATATACAATACTATTGTAAATGCATCTGAATTTACATTAAATTAAGTGCATACACTGCAGGATTCATTTTTATTACAGAATCAAAGAATCGTAGAGAATAGTTATGCATACATAGAAAATCTCTTTCATGCTTGTGTTCAAGTATTCATCTTCCTGTCAGTATCACGCAAATAACACTGACAAAACAAAACATTCAATCGCACTTACATAAAGCATGCTACCATAGGCCATCAACTAATATAGAATGATTTCCTAGTTTGGCGTGGTAGAAATTCTATACATCCTCCCATTTTGTTCTGAATGGTGACAATCGCACTTTAGAAAAAAGCCAAAAGTCCCAAAGACAGTCTGACAAAGAGAAGGATATGAACTGTAAGAATATTATAAGTTTGTACCATGGTCTGGCAATTGTTTGTATTCTATGTATTACATTCCAATTTCCGATACTATTTCCATGCATCAAGCTAAGCTAAACGCCTCTTTTTATCCTTTACATTCTAACTGCTTTATCCATCCATGTGGAATATTGAATCGAGGCCATGTGCTTGAATGATATACTTGTAGGATATGGATGAGAGCCCAGTAGTAGAATAGCGTTTGGATGTAAATAACAACAAAGAATATGGTATAAAAAAGAAGTAGCTTCCTTTTGGCTAATATGCATAAATCTATTGTTTCACTAGCTCCATGTGTCTGTAGGTTGGATTGCGTAACATTACCACAACAGACTTGTTTTACAATGCTTAGTAGTAACTTTGTAATGTAGATGACAAAAATGTGTTTGCAGCCATCGTGTGGGATTGTGGTAGTGGTAATAATGTGTCTGAAAAATGTTAGTTAAGTACACGCTTATTCAGTTAAGCAATGTTGTTGTTTCTGTCAGTAGTTATGTCAGGGTACATACATACATTAAGTCTTGTCAAAGTGACGCCGTCATGTTAAAGTCCAAACCTAAAAGCTTTATCGACTGAAAAAAGTTTAGAAACTATGGAACGTGTTACAACATTGCTTGTACTTAAGACTTTCAGTAGCTAATGGCATTCTTCCTTTGGTTTAGTGGAATGTTTTTCTCGTCATGCACTTTAAGGTCTTGTAGTGTTGAATGTTGCGTTTTAAAACAATGTAGGGTTGGGTTAATACAAACAGGATCATTTGAATGGCAAATCTTTTACTAACTTTTAAATTTACGGTTTGTGTTCTACTTCGGTGTGTACACCCACTTCTGCATTTGCATCCACAAGTTTGCATGCATTACAGTTTTAAAAATCTGTATCAAATGCATACATACCTACATAATATAAAAACTGTATTCATTTCAAGTTTTCTCTACGCACATGTACCAGCCAGATAAGAACACTTCAATGTAAATGTTTTGCAGCGTATTATGTATGTACTATAGTAGTTAGAACGTATAGAGTACAGTCATGCAACCACTGACTGTATACAAGCCAGTTCAAGTTTTTCTCAAAATGTTCTTTTCTTGGCCGTAGTTCTTTTATGCAATGTGCCAGAGTCATATCCCGAATTTCGATGAGCTCAGAGACCATTCAGCTTGGTGCCCTCATCGGAGTTATTACCAGAGAGAGGAAGAAGACTTTTCCATTTGGTCTTGTGTGCAACTACTATAGTTCTTACTTGCAAAGCAACCAGTGAAAGAAAGGCGCGTTTAGGAAAAAGAGAAAGGCTATTTCTCTTCTTTCATATCTCAACTTCATAGCATGCACGAACTGATACCCACGATAAGTAGTCGAATTTTTTTCTAACTATCTCTTGTCGCTCCCTTAATTTCTGGTTGTCATTCTAAGGATATGGTACCGCTGGGAGGTTTGCGTGTATGTATGGTTTCGATTCATTTTGTGTGTGGGTTTTTTACAATATTTTATGAAGCTTAAGAAAATAAAAATTCCTGACCTCGGGAACAAAATCACGAAAAAGTTCTTTGTAAGTGCAACGAGCGTTTTTCGAGTTTCCTTTTTTGATTGTTGTTTTTGCATGGAAATCAATAGAAGTTACATGATTTCAAGAAGTAAAAGTTACTGAACTATTAAAACTACTGTACATGTTTTAATTACAAAATTAGTTAAGTTGTAAAACTTTCCTTGGAACGACGAGGGCTTCTTCTCAAAGACTTGGCTCTTCCAGAGTATTTATTTGGATATTGGATTTTTCAGTTTCAGTTGGGAGCACCGTCTGTAATGGGGCTATGTGAAACCCACAAGTTGCACAGTGATTTACATACGGGTTTTTGACTAAGATCGGAACGGAACATGTTCTTTAAAAGTTCTTGGAAAAAAGAAAGCGAATTAAAACGGAACTTGTTAGTAGGCAAACTGAAGATAAAATTATTTAGTAAGTTTTACATAATTCAGTGTTACTTGTACATACAGTGCTCGAAGGCAAAGATTGTAAGTAATTGAATTGACAAATTCAAACTTTTTCAATTACTGAAGTGTTTTTGTAAACGCTTACATTATTGATTCTGATTGCCCCTCTTCATTTCACATACGGAAAATCATCAATCTGATCAAAAATATAATACAACCTCTTACATTCCAGCTTCCTTTGCGTCAAGAAGTCAGACTATATTTTGATCAAAAAATTCCATCAGACTCTTTTGAAATACCTGAATTCTAAAGGACACTCTTTTAAATTCAAATCTGTTCTCTAAAAAACTTTCTTGTACGTTGGTACTTTCAATCTTCCAGAAACTGAAGAAGGAGTAGGCGGAAACCAAAGATAAAGTGACACAAACCTTCAGATTTTGGTAAGCAATTTATCTTTACAACGTCAACTTTTTTGCATGACATACATAAAATAAAGTACTACTGGTCTGTTACTCCTTGAGTGCTGTATAGTAAATGTAAAACATACAAAGTAAGTACCATTTCTCCTCCTTTTACACTGGCGCTTGAAAGTTTGGCCGGAGCTAATGAACCAAATCTTTGTCGTTTGTCATTCAGCTCCTCATCTGTCTTCATGAAAAATGATGCAAGCCATTTAGCAGGTCTTCCACTTACAAGATGTCAATAATGTGCGTGTACTTTGTGCGTGTAGGATATCATTGTATAGTCTTATATTCGTCCGCAGTGAAGCTCATATTGCCCTGAAGGTCTCATACGATTTAGTCTTCCACTTACAAGATGTCAATAATGTGCGTGTACTTTGTGCGTGTAGGATATCATTGTATAGTCTTATATTCGTCCGCAGTGAAGCTCATATTGCCCTGAAGGTCTCACACGATTTGATAGAGGTGAAAAGCCATAAATATGCGTGAGCTCGCATGTTATGTAAAGTTTGATGCGTAAGTATCAGATTTCAAGAACCATTTGAATCGCGTAAAAATAGGAATAGATATAATGTAATACAAACCTCCTCCCTTTACTCGTACACATATAAGCAAAGCAACACTGTAAAAGCATGAAAAGTTGCAACCTACATCTGAGATTTTTGCATAACGCTCTTGATTTAACCTATTTTTGCATTGTAGTATAGACTTACCATGGGCGCCATCACTATTATCTCGGTTTAACCACTTTTTTATGCACACACTTTTAAATGTTCGTATTGGTAATTCATAGCACTGAATACTATGCAAAATTATACGTATAAAAAGGTGATAATTATCCGGAGCTCATCTAAGGTCCAATATGTATATAAGGTACAGTGGTCACTTTTGGTCACGTTGTTAACAAAGTTATCGATAATGACTTAGTCGACACACGTAAAAAGTAACATGATATGGGTTTAGCTGTAACCTTTTTGAATCACTGACTGGGCGAACGATTCTAGGGAATCGTGTTCATTATCTGGTATGGTTACATATTTATATTCCATGCCATGCCATCAAATCTAGTCAGGTCGACATAGGTATAACAAATCATTATTTCTCCCTAATATCTTAAGGCAAGTTATATGTTTATACTCCAGTCCAAATTAATATCGTCTTTGGCAAACTAAACTATTTAGTTAATAGCTTGAATGGGAGTTTATACAACTTGGTAAGTGAGAACAAGCAAATAATCTGCTGTTAGTAATAAATAAATAACAGCAAAAAATGCATGCGTTAACAACGAAACATTAAAGTGTAACACTATACCTATACTTCACCAGGACCCAGTTCTCGTGTAGGCCTGATGATCTATCATTAGCGTTGTTGTATTTCTGTGTCACCACCTTTCTCTTCATAATTATTGTTCCGTTTCTTTTGTTTATATGTGGCGGAAAGGAACCCAAAACAATTATTAAGAGATATGGAACAGATATGTTTGGCACAAGTAGCCTTTATTTAAACATACGACGTTTCATTAGTTAATGACACCTCTCAATAATTGAAAGGTCATGTATAGATGTCAGATTATTTTCGTGGTAATTAGAAGGTTTAGCAGAAGAAATGATAAGGTAAGCGGAGGAGTGAACATCAATGAGTGAGCCCCTATTGGGAAATTATTAGACAGTACTGTGACGGAATAGATTACAAGGATTTTCTGGACATTGGTTACAAGTTTATAGAATATAAGTTCAGGCCCCAAATATGTGTTGTGCAATGATAACAGAGATCAGCGTATTCATGCGTAATAGTAATGACAGTGTTCTCTCGGCCAACCGACCTATTTTAAGTTGGCTCTTTAATTAAATGTAATGTTTTAGTTTGAATTTAAATGTCAGTCAACAATTATAAGATTTTTTTTCTGTTCATTCATTAATTTGGGTTATGAGGATACCGCACATTTTCAGGCAAATTTTTTAAAATCGTTGATTCATTCACTTTACTTTTATTACTACGTACTTATTTGCTTTTTCAGAATTTGGATTTGGACGGTGACTTTGTAAACATGTATACATTACAATGAAGCATTAAATGTAGTTTCATTGGTGGTGAGCACAATTTACAGTAGATTGCACTAAGTTGAGTAAATACAAAGTATGTGTAGAACTCATTTGCCCTTTTGCTTTGATGATAGAAAATATGGGACAGGATCCATTAAATCTTGGCTTGAAAGTCCATTTTCCGGATCCACTTAATCTTATAGGCTTTTCTTCTTTCCGAGTACCACTGACAAATATCCCAGTAAACTGTGTAGATACACACAATGATTGTCTGCGTTCTTTGAATTTTACAGCTGGTCCTGGTATGTCGACAGTCGACATATAACATTCAACTCAGGAAGGAGATCATGACGACTATACTTGTTTTGATTCTTCAAAGCCTTCCTTTAAATGCATACACTTTTCTCAATGAGTAATTCTGAATGATTTCTGGTCTAATGCCAGAGAGCAAATAGTTCTGCAGCTAAAATGATCAAGAACTAATCACATTTTTCTTTTTATTCAATCTCGTGCATTGTACCTTGACTGCAGTGCAACACTAAATCACCAATATGAGTTTTGATGTCCGCTATTATAATTGCCAATAGAAAGGATAACGATCTCAGGAAAAAATTTTTGAAAAACAAATTTTTTACTTTTCACTTTAATCTCGTGTTGACCATGTTAAACACAACTACCTACGCACGTAACCTTTAACCTATAAAGCCAACCCTAAAAAATCTCTTCTAGAAAGAGTCTCTCAAAAGCTTTTACCAAGGACTATAGTAATCACAGAATTATGTGTAAACTTCAGAAAGGATAAATGAAAATCTATTAGAGACCAGCTTTGAACGGAATAAAAAAGCCTGAATAATATCGTACGTCAGCACTTGATGCCTTTATATTGCCCCGTAGGCTTGTTACGTGCGACGTGTGTGCATATCTTCTACCTATTGTATGTATGCATAATATTGTGTGGTATGTATTTGTTTTTTCAATTTTCGTACCTTTGTCTGCCAGCTATGTTTCTTGGAAATAGAAGGTCGTTGGAAAGAACAAGCGCAATTCCGAAGTTTGTGAAAAATTGAAAGACGGGCGACGGAAGTGTGATGAGAAAAGAAAGCAAGTTAATTTAGCTGGAGGCGTATGCAGACTTAAAAGCAGAAGCACCACCCATTGTTAATGAGATTGTAGAGATAATGCTATAAAAATTTTTTCATTCACTTCA
>JAHZNG010002533.1:0-14928 GCA_027744375.1 Orchesellides sinensis
CGAAATTGTGTACCTGTCTTCTTGTAGTACTTCGTGTTTAAGATGAAAATGATCTTTTAGGTAGAAGTAACAATATATCACAGATTTAAGTCACTCCAAGGTTATCTACGAGCTTCAGGGAAAATAAAATCGCAAGCTGTTTAACTGCAAACATTACATTTTGCTGATTTAAAGATGGTGGTAACATATTTGGATTATCAAATTTTCAGATTGTGCCTAGGTATGTGTGTTCAATGTTTGCCAGCCAAAAATTCACTTTGCTATGTGTATGTGGATCCTCATAATCCATTATTTAGTTGGATTGTTATTTTAAAGTGAGATGAGAGACATTTTAAGGCTTAAAGGTACGCTGATCTAAAGAGCCTTCGGTGAAAACCAAATACGCATTGTTTGCGATAATACCACAACAATACCATGTACGTACGGCCATTCATTCATTAACTATATGTGAATATGAACATGAACGAATACTACTCATCATCCTCAATATAATTAGGGAAAATTAGTAATTAAGCTCGAAGTTACAGCAATATCTAATGAATCATAAAAAGCCATGCGTTTAGTTGGGAAGATAGCTTTAGGCAAGAACCAGCAGTGAGGTACAAAAGGTAATAAAATTGAGCATTATTCAAATTTTTCAAATTATTATTTTAAATACATGACCATTGCTATGAATTTTGTGATGAGGCAATCACCAATACTTACATTTAAAACGTTTAACGGTTGTTACTGGGCAGTATATGTGTAGCTACAATTATATACCTGCACTTAGTTATATAAGAAGTTAAAATTCCTTTCTGACTTAGACTGCGTATACAACCTGACGCCAACATGCATTGCTCCTCATACATTTGTAGAAAGTGAAAATGACGTCGGCTATACATATGTGAGGCACTGTCACTGTGTCAGTGAAACTCTGGAGGAGTATAACGAAAATGAGCCGTGTTGCATTTAGCTTAGTTTCGACGGGCACTTCATTAGTATTTTCATCATAAAGCAGATGCTATCTTTTGAGATCCCATCGCTATCCTATTAAAAATCCAATATATAAGGTAAGCAAGTACTTGTGGTACGCAACTTTTATTAGTTCACTTAGAAAGTAAGAATGTCATAGTCATGTGAAGTAGAAGCAATAAGATGCCCTACAGGATGAGAATGATACGGAAGATCACTTTGAAACTGCATCACGATAACATGATGAGTACGAATTGGACACGATCTAAGCCGGTGGGCAGTACACTGACAAGTAATAATATGCAGCGCTTTAAGTATAACAATACACAAACAACATTACAGCAAGCAATCGGTGAATCGTTACAAAGCTTTCTTGTAATAAAATAGGAGGAAGGCTTACACACATAAAATGAATCTTTTTCGAGTATGATTTCGGAAGAGTTTTTATTGTTTGCATTTTTCACTTCAGTGTTTACGTTTCAGAAGTCGTGAATTACATCGGATACACGCGCAGCTTTGAATATTCAAACAATTTCATTTTTCATAAGATATTTACATAAAAATGCTTGGTTTTTCTTAGTCTCAATTGTATGCATTTTGTACATAATGCCACAAAAACTTTTGCTAACTAAAACAAATAACTGCGTGTCATTTTTTATCTCAGTTCATCTGATTTCATTATTTTTCATTTGTGCGGAAGGCCGCATGAGTTTGAGGTTGAAACCCACAGAATTTAACTCATTATTATCTCAACCAACAGATCTCGTTTTTTGCATATTGGCATTCTTTACAACTTCTTATTGCCAGGTGAAGTCAAAACAGGCCGATATCACTTTTGATAGAGAAGCAGAAGCAAAACCAAACGAGCAAGTAAATAGCGTAAATTGCAATAATTATATGACTGAATGTCTTGTATTTGCTTTAAATTTATTGCTCAAAATATAAGTAGACTTTTTATCTATAGCTTTCATTCCATTTCTATGATTTTTACTGTGAAAAGCGAGCCAACAGACTTGCCTCATTTTATGATTCCTTACAAAATATAAGTAGACTTTTTATCTATAGCTTTCATTCCATTTCTATGATTTTTACTGTGAAAAGCGAGCCAACAGACTTACCTCATTTTATGATTCCTTTAAATTGGCAAATGAATGCTAAATAACTGACACACGACGAACATCTTCCTCTTTTTGTAATAGTATTTACGGTTTTTTTGCAAAAATGACTAATCAGCAAATATTAATTCCCCTCTCGCGGAAATGTGGTCGTTAGCATTTGAAATGTAGTAATGTATCTCTTTTGTATATATACATACAAGTTTTATTGCTTGTATGAGATTATAGTAGTAGTATGTATTTATAAAACGGCAATTTGGAACAATAGAACATCAATATAACTCATATTGTTCGGCCACATTTAAAATATCGTATAATATACAAAAATTACAAGTATTTAGTAGTGCAAAATTCGGAATTCAGACAAAAAAGTAAAAATACAGCATCGGTGACCTAAATACGAGCAGAGATACACTTGTTTAGATGTTGTACGTTCGTATCTATACTTCAGACTTCAGTGTCGGCATTTTGCAACAATGGTCAGGTATTATGCTTTTTTGTGTGGTTGATGCAAGTGACACTTGTAAATTGGTAGGTTAGTATAGAAAATATTTGAATGCAGTGATAATGTGTACTTGCATATATTACAGCGAATGCATTTTTTAGATAAATTCCTAATGCAAATGAGGGCATCAGAATAGGAAACAATTTCCAATGCTCCAAGGCATTCAATTTCTTCTTGCTATCAAAAGTTTAGCTTTGCTCGTTTTATGAAAAGCACATGTGTAAAAGTTATGTCTGAAAATATCTTGCATTGATTTTGAATATTCCATCGAATCTAATCATTTGTAATTGAGCAGACACAAGGGGGAGGATGCAGTACAAATGATGCATATTATGGTTAAATGCATTTTATATGGATTATATACCAATGTTGGCTAAGCATAATTTGTGGTAAACAAAAACCGCACTTGTGAAATAGTCAGACAAGACAGGTCAAGTCAAATTTGTTTGAGGTTTGACAGGTTTCCTCATAGTATTTCTATACACAAATCTAATTTCCCCCTTTTGTATTATGAATTTTCTAGCCATGAATATGAGGGATGCTATTAGGGTGAAATAATGGTATTTATTAGTGATAATGTGATCGGGAATGATGATAATTTTGGCATTGTTAATCATTTCAAGTGGTAAAGAAAATGTATGGTTTTTCAGATATGACACAATGTTGCATGCATATTACGTATTAACGAGTCAATCTATTCTGGTTTCTAATATTGATGCATTTATAAGGGACTAGTTTTGATCGACTTATAATGCATTTCATGTCAAGAAAAACTGAACTATACCATATATAATTTTTCTTCTATTCCTGGTCAATGCACTTATAAATTTTGTCGATTTTGTCTGAACTCTGTTCCCTAAGAATTGAAATAATCATAGGTAAGGTATTTAAACGAATCTTTGTATGAAACAGTGAACCGACAGCAATGCAGGATGACATTTCGTCATCTATACTCACGACACCTCTTTCCGTTCATCAGACGTGTTCTAACCTACTGAACAAGACGAACGATTTCAATCTGCTACGCATTGACTTTGACACAAGACAAAAATCGCAATCCATAAAGTGTGCTAAGCTAACTACACCTTAGAAAAATCTGTCTGTAATTTTCTGCCACATTTACAAAAGAATGCATATTTATGAATAGAACGTTTCAAAGCATTTGTCTGATGTACTTATGTTTTATCAATAATAATTATGTATGTTAACCAAACCTCATCTTAATAGCATTAAACGCATCGGACGAAGATTTATAAATAAATACATTCAAAAAATAAGTGCCTTCTGAAAATGCCTAAGTCATTTCAGTTGCACCATTATTATTAAAACAGCATCTTTGCGATTCCAACAGATAAAAGTGGTTCACAAGAAACAGTCAAAATGACGTTTTGGAAAATCGTGGCATCGACAATGATAGTATTATCTCCCTCAATGAGCTAATTTTAATTAAATACTCGGAGCCGAGAGTGTTTATCAGCGTTGCAAAGAGCTGCAGTATCAGACTATTCCTTATGTTTGCTATGCAGATGTATTTAATGTTAACTAAAGCATAATTACAGACATGGAAGTTCGTTGTTCATTAATCACGACTTTTCAGTGCAGTTTTGGTTATTGTTTTAACGTTTTCTCTTAAAGTTATACAGGGCTGTACCGGCTTTAAAGCATTGTATGTGTATTTACCTTTAACAATTTGCACGCACCACATATGTTGTGTGTATGTGTAGATATGCATTGTTTAAATACCTATTCAGATTCAGACAAAATTATGCCCCTTGAGCAAATTTTTGTGAAGAGCCTCTATCACTCTTTCTACACAACAAATTATTAACTACTGTAGTTACTTTTTCCTTTTCTTTGACAAAAAAAACGTTGGAGGATTGCTAAGCTGTGTTGGTAATTAAATCCATGAATTGCATTGTCCCACTTTCAGAGCAATTAAGTATGTAGATAAGATAATAAAATTAGCTTCGTCCATTCAGTTGCTTTTTCCATGTGGGCGTTATCTTACAGAAGTAAAATCATCTTATTTTTTAAACTCTCTCGTATCTATATATTTAAACTAGTATGCGTATGCTGTAAACATTAGGTGCATTATGCTTTCTTAAAATCAATTAGGCGTAAGAATATAGATGTATATGTCGGTATTTAATTATAAGCAAGCATCCGAGCTGTATCTGCAATAATAGCTTAGTATTTAGGAGAGGCTCCAAGCTGTCTAGGAGAAAGCTTTACGAATTTATCTTTACATCCTTGCTTCCTGATATATGTAATAATGAAATTAAGTCATCGTAATAAAATTTAAATAACAAAAGGACTAGGACTGAACAGATACTGTACTGCAATTAACCTGTTCTGACATTTATAAGTCAGTCTTATGTTAATTAAGTAATGTTATCCAACCAAACTCAACATGAAAAAATGTTTTACGAATTTCGACTTACAACGGACAGTAAGTTGGACAATATGTCATAAATATGTAGACCGATTGTACCAGACAGAAGGTAGAATTCTCAGCTTTGCCAACAATTTAATGGCTTAAGTTATATCGCGAAAAATCTAAAACGACAATTACGACTCAACTGTTAATCATAGATTAGCTATTGACAGCTTAAGGTTTTAATTTTACAATCTCAATCCAAGGGAAAATCCTTATACATAAGCAGTGCTGATAATAAGAATACCTACGTACAAATATGTGCGCAACCTGAGGTCATCCCTAATAATTGTAGGCTTACCAAAACACATGTAGACTCTTGCAATCGTCAACTAGAGGCAGCCATAATATGCAGACGGCACAACTGGGATTCTTATAAATATTATACTTATGTAGGTTCCTGATTAACTCGTAGAGAACCAAGCCTGTAAATGGCAAGAAGGTTAGAACAATTCTCGCTGGTGCAATCATTTGTCTTATCTACTACGTTGTATTGCGCTGTATATTTTGCACTCATCATTCATATGACTGCCAATAGTTTGACGTTTTCAGATCTTGTCACGCGCACTGCGCTAAAACATATCAAGAATTTGGTATCAAAAGCATTTAAATATTTTTTAAATGCACATTTGCACAGCTATATTGAAAGACTTTTTTTCAGTAAACAAACAAAGCAATTTGAAATTTGCGTTTTGGAGTAAAATCAAGCTGGCATTTCAGGATCATTGCTTGCATATGTCCATATATCACAAGTAGACTGAGTATTGAATTCAAGATACCATTAGAAAAATTGTACAGACTGCAATATAAGTCTCCTTAAAATTAATGTTGGTAAAGTCATCGAACCACATTGTGGTTAAAGGAATGCAGCCCAAACTACAAACTATAATTGTACTAGGTCAGAGGGCAGCCCAAGTATTTATTTTGTAAGTTTCAATAATACTAAAAACTTTTTTGAATTTTCTATGCATTTTGATAGAAGGCTGATTGTTCCGCCCAGTATCCTTTAAGCGTCTGAGATTGAAAAGACAAGTAGTGACATTGAAATTGAAAAGACTACAATAAATGAGCTTATTGATCAATGAGCCGGTACCAACCAGCAATTGCAGGATTGAGGGCAATTAAAATCTCATTTACTGTAATCTCGAGTCTGTAACAAGAAAGGTTTCATAGATTTTTTAGTCGTACTTATGGGGACTTATGTATCTGAAATCTAGATTAATTTTTTAAACAATGTTGTATGCGCCCATGTGTAAAAACGCGAAATAAATTTCCTAGCACAGTTTGCAAAGAAGTTTTCAAGTAATTGAAAAGTGTGCATAAGCTTTTGCAATTCAGGTAAACTTTTTTGAAGTCCTGAAAACATCAGTTCCTCATTTCGATGCACCAATTATATGTATTTATTTTGATTTGATCATTATAATTTTATGCGTGTAATAAAGCATATTTCTAAGCTCCTTCTTGTGCTGTGTTATTTAAAAAACACCGGAGTTTTCTCAGTTACATTATCTAAATTACCATTATCTATTTGAGTACGAATGCATACAAATATATATGAGGGATAATTTATTGAAATAGGCTCATCCCCAGACTGACGTATTGCACTGAATGTTATATTACCCTGATAATAGGAGAATTGATAACACACTAGTTTGCTCCTTGAAAGAACATAAAATTTTAGATATTTACGTAGCTGCTAGTCTGAAAATACATCGGCAATCGGCACTGCATGAAACTAGCCCATTCAAGTTTTTAGGCGTTATGTCACGCGTCTTTCTTGTCTTTTAAAATAAAAAACCGTGCTGCTTGTCATGTAAGCATAAATTTCGAAATTTAAATTTTTGTAAAAGAAAATTACTACGCTGTATCTTTAAAAGAACATGTACATTTGTAAAGTTATCCATAAACAGAACTAGAACTATCATGACTATAAAGTGTAAGATGGCATATCATAGAACAACTTGAGCAATCTGCAAAGTGCATTACCTACATAAAATTTACATTGAATTGAAATCTGTGCTATCATCCATTAGTGCCAAATCCTCCTCATTGTCATCATGAATCGTTTACGTGTACCTATCAATGTTTTCTTCATTCTGTTTTTTATATGAAAACTTTTTATGGAATAGTACCATGTCTTCAATATACATGATTAAAAATGAAACAAACAAATTGATTAGTTTTCTGCATCTCGACTAGACAGTAAAGTATGTATGTATTTAGTCAAAGCCCATTGAAAAATCCTTAATATTGGGAGCACTTTTGATTACGAAATAATTAACTACGTCTACAATTACTTGTAACAGAAACAACCTGTTTTCCCACGTGACATTAAACTTCACAAAAGACAATTTGGAACAACAAAAAGTCATTTGGACACACTAACTCTTGTAAGCTTTGTTTATTTACGCTAAACATGAGCTTATCATAGGTGTGTGACTTCAACGTGTGAACTTGAAAGAAAGGCTTGTTGCATTAACATCATGATGGAAGAATTACCAATAAAATTCGCACCGTATCAGTAATCTAAACCATCAGTGGACAAATTTGTATGCAGTTCAAGCCTAATGGATGATGTTGATGACTTGGAAAGATAAACAAAGAAGTCTGGTTCAAGTTCTCGTATTTCTCACGCACAATAATCAAAATGACTCCATTCAGTTATTCACTTGCTACACATTTTCAGACGCATAAATAAAAAAACATGTTTTGGCTTTCTTATGCACATAATCCTTTACTATTCACTACATGCAAACTACAATAAAACTTTCAGCACCCTTAAATATATGGTAACATTGAACCGCGGTCATGATCAAAATGTCTAATGTGTTTTTCTGATGGTAATTAATATGAGTGCTACAATTTGTTTGTGAAATAAACGAGTTAATGGCTCTTTTAAACGATACATTTATTAACCGGTTGATAGCTACTTTGATGATTACAGTGCTGCATGCATGTGTATATGTAATACAGCAAAGTTATATTATAAGATTCATACTCTTATATTCCTATAAAATGCCAACATGCATATTATCTTCGTGTTCTTGAAGAAGAGCCCTTTTTGGATTGCACATTATACATATTTAATTTTTACATGCATAAAAATGCAGTCCACTTCAGTAGTTTAAGGCTATTTTTGAATTATTAGCCATGTAAGTAGAAAATCGAGATAATATATTAATTACTATTTTTGTAGAACGACATTCAGCAGTTTATATGGTATATTTGCAATTTCAATTAAGTTTTTTTGCATATATATGAACGCCTCTTTAAATGACTGGTTATTCACAGCCCAGAGGATAACAGCTGTCAACTAATGATAAATTCATTTCTCGTGATGCTTAACGCAATATGCAATACTTCATGTCAACTTACAGCTTGTGTAGGTAATTTCAGTTTAGACTGGTGCAGTCAAAACTCTGAAAACCTCTTTACAAGTGTTTGTAAGAGTACATCAATACACGACAAGTCCAAATGACACGATGTCTGTAAGGAGCTATAAATAATTACGCCATTTGCGTATTTCGCTACATTACATTATTGACTAGTAGTTATTGAAAGTGACACTACTACACACCAAAGATTGAAAACAAATGTTACACGATTGTCAATTCGTTGTTTTAGGAGAGTAATAATAATACCTTGTCATTTGGACATTTTAAAGGTAAGGCAACAGCACGTTTCACTACTTTTCGACAAGGCAATCCGTCTAAACAACTTATAAAAGCCATTTTGTCATCATGGCATGATCCCAAGTGAAATGAAAATTTACACAGCGTTACTATTTTTATCCTCTGCGCGTGTTCGTATATTTATATTACATTATTCCGTTTGTATGGGAGAGTGAAACCATGTAACACTTATCAGCTACCTATTCTATTTGCACAGGGGTAGGTTTTGTCATTTAAAAGCAGTGAGTAAAGTGTTAGTCTTTTTTAATGAAACAGGTCCCTGATTAGTTATTAACTTTACTTGATCGATAGCTGTCAATTCATAAATTTTTATCCTTTGTCGACATCCTCTATAGATATGCATGCAAGTAACTATTTGTAATGAAACCAAGTTCCTTGCTAATCGACTTACTTAATAACAAACGCAACATGTAAATCATGTAGTGTATTGATTTTTGCGTGCAATTACTGTTTCTGCAGGTTGTAAAATTAACGTTAGCTGCATATATCAAAAGTACACGCCTCGCCTCGCCCCAAACTGTCTGCTGATGGTCAACTCTTTTTTTTCACTGAAGAGTACTGCGTCTGAACACTTGTTGAAGCACTCATTTTTATTATGACGTACATTGTACACGCGTACTCCAAAATAGCCAACGCAATGCAGAGGACCAGTTTTCTTTACGTTTTGAAATCATTTTAATACGTATGCGTCAATTGCTGAAAGTGATTTGTGAGATTGGACGAATATCGATATGCGGCAAAGTATTGTTTTTGTTTTCTTTTAGGTATCTCATCGTTAAGTTATTAGTTTCGTTAAGTGCCACTGACTGCTCAAGTTTTAGTGGATCCAAATTTGATTTACTGCCTTCTTTAAAAGTCCTCACGTTATTATAGGTGTTTCATTGGCTTAGCGCGTGTATGAAAATTTTAAAGGATTTTATGAGGAAATTTAACAGGTTACTTTCCGATAGCAAATGATATTGGATATGTCTATCAGGCCAGGCAGGGTAGTATAAAAATGCTGTGTCATAGTTTATGTTATGTGCTCCCTAGTGGTTTGCTCAAGATCTTTAAATAAACAATGGCAAAATGAATGAGATTCCCTGTTATGTTCAAGATTTACGCGTTTCTGTCAACCAATTTCGTTTTCCTTTACGTTAATATATAATACGCTTCGAATTTACTTGTATAATCAAAATCAAAGTATGAGCCTTATCTTTTAATAGCAAAAACGAAAGAAGTCATAGCCCTATAAATGGGAAGACTTTCTGGGAGGTCTGCGTAATCACATTAGCTTTTATTGCTATATAACAAACAACAGAACAATCCAAGGCAAAGCACCGCCAACTGCCCCATTTAGCTCGTCCATGAGATCAAAATTGTCAAGTCATGAAATCGTTTGTTGGCTGATCTGATCTGTCTATTTTCTTGCGATCGTATTTCTTCCACCAGTGCGTTGTATAATCAATTTACAGCCTCATATTCTTTTAGCCACCGGCTGGGTCTTCTGTCGCATATTTTAGTAGCATATCGCATAAGTTAATGAAATACTCAGATTTGTTCAATTTTACGAGCAGCATATTGTAATTTATCAATCTCTGGAGTAAATATCTAATCTGTTATAAAATTGTGTATTTTTCTTAAAATCAGAAACCTTCAACAACAAACCGGTAGGCGTTATGCGTTGGTCACATATATATGTAAAACATTTTCTGTTTCTACCTGATTAATAATCTATTGCTCTGCTTGTTGTAAATTAATACTTTTGCTTTGTGGGTTTTTATAATGATTCGATATCTAATCTGAGGCTTTCCAATAAGAATAAAAATGTAATTATGGAAATCGAGTAGGTAGTTTCTGCAAGCTCTTCCTAATAACAAGAATTGTATACCCTCGAACGCGACGAAGCTATTTACATTGATTTTTTATTAAGTACGTTGTATTAGATATATTAAAAGCTAATATTGTGAGCAAGAAGGACAACTGTACTGCATTGTTACACTGTAAACCATTGGTTGTTTGATGGTCAGCTTTTTGGTCATGCCTGATCATTTGATAAAAATATTTAGGTTAAAAAGCAAATATCCATATTGTGTTGTAAAATCCAATGCGATCTGATCAACACATGTAAGTAATTTTCAAATGAGCTTAAATTTCCTTAATAGCACTTTGTAATCGTAATGGCAGGGTTTAGCTAGTATTTATACAGTGACTTTGCTTCCACTATCCATTGTTATTGGTGTCCATGATTATTTGTTAGTGTTGGAAATGACGCCATTGAACAAGTGGCACCACACAGACCTTAAGAGCATTGTGTATGTATGTATAACATGTACATAAGTAATCAATCAAGGTGACTAGAGCCCTTTGTCCGTCAAATTATGACAGAAGAACATTTCGTAAACGTAGAACATCTGCTTTCTGCTGATTTGCAAATGTACATAGGACATGGACATGGCATGCGATTTTAGGCACTTAATTGGTATACCTATTCCTTATTCATATGTGTCTAATAATGTTTATGTTCATTTTTTATTTCACTTCGGCTTCTTCTTCATTATTGTCATTCTTCATTTTGACTTGCTCCGATTGCCCATATTATTACTGCATAGCAATTTAAATTTGCTCTTATGTATAGACACATAGTAGGGAGCTGCTTGTTGGAGATGCTCATTCATTTGTAAAGGATTGCTCAATACGTGATATTTCCTTCTTTTGATCATCATCTTTTGCAAAGGTTGCCTCATGCTGTGCCCTAAATTACCTCCTCTGTGTATTCTTGCTCTTTTTACATAGTGAGCACGTACTAAAGGACGGCTATGAAGGGTTGGATCATCTTATATAGCCTACCGAACTACTAGTACATACAGTGAAATATATACTAGTAAAATGATAGATAGTATGAGTTCATCAAAGGAGTTTAATGACGAAGCCAGGGAAATAAAGACAATTAGACAAGTTGAGAAGAAGGACGCGTGAGGAGTCGTAACTGTTTATTATTGTATTGCACCTCATCCCTCCGTGCTTGCTGGTCTGGCAGTTTTTTAATTTTTTTTTCGTTTTATCATCATCTCTTTTGATGAATACATATTATGAAAAATTATTAGAATGATACAACTCACGACCAAGGTAGTCTAAATTGCAAAGTTCTTAGATACAGAAAGATTGGATGCAGAGCAGCAGGATGTAGTAATGTTGTGGATGTGTGTATGAATTTTATGCACTTCTTGTAATTTTAAAAAGAAAGATCAATTTGCAGTTAATTAGTGCAATTCTGCAAATCAGTTTCCATTTCAAAGTATGAAACAGGAATAATTTGCAATGTTTTTTATATTCTTGTAGCATGTGCATAACTCTTACTAGTCGTGATGATATACTCCTTCATGTTAAGGAGCAAGCAGGATTAATGAAAAATTGATTATTTGGATTTCTTAGTTCGTGACGAAATTGAAACGTTTTTAAACTAAATTAGCGATATGAAATATATCTACTTGATGTAACTGGTTTTTATCTACATAATGTAAAAATAACACGAATTTGAAAATAATTTACTGAAAAAGGAAAACTAATTTTCTGGAAGCTATGTACATACCTTAGTTTATGTTTGCAGATAAGACGCTAATTTTAGATTTCTTATCACACGAAAACACTTTTTCTTTCTGCTTATTACGTGCGTAATTTTACTATTTTCGAGACAATTTTTAATTGCTGGTATTTTCTGACAGCTCGTTATAAATGTGGCAGATAGCTGAGCATCATTATGTTTTGAATGCATGTAACGTGCATATTTATTTATCTTGACAGAAGGGGAAATCATCTCGTCAAAGGAAGATGATTTGTCATCTTTCTATTATGTTCGAGACATCGACGGAAAATTCATTATTGTTTTAAATAGGCTATGTTATTATAAGACTCTCGTACAGAAGACAGCTAAAGGGTCAAGTCTTGCGACTCGACGACTTCCAAAAAAGGTTGAAGTAGGGCGAAATAAGATTAATTTCGCACGGACTAGACTTGAAAAGCTTTTTCGTTTCCACTACATTGTTGAATTGAACAGATTATAATACTGTACATAATCTTCGTGTGTATACAATCTTATTACTTCTCAAAGTCAAAAGTTGATGATGCTGATTCTTGTTGGCACTGGCATCATGTTTTGAATATGAAATTAATAAGAATGTAAAAAACATTTTCTAAATCTATCTCGTCATGTTTGCATTTAACGCGATTTATCCCTATTTGTCAGTTGCAATTGGTATGATGATGCTTGAGTTTTATACTTATATGTGATGCTTTATTTGTGTTTTGATAACAATTATTGGTAAATATTATTGTATAAACACACTCATGATGTACCAGTTTATAAAAGGAAATATCAGCAAACGTATCGTTTATGATAATCTATTCGTCAGCCAAACTACATGGTTTACAGGACGTCATGCAGATGAGGATTCATTGTGGAAGAGCAAAAATTTCACGGAAGAGTTTTTAGGCTTTCTTGTGAACCTATTTGATTAATTAAATGTCCGTAGGAGTAACATCAATCCCATTAACGTTATCAGATTTTCGGAGGAAGATGAGAATGAGAGCCATCATGTCTCAACCCCTCAAGAGGACTACTAATTAGACATGAACTGTATCTAAAAGCCGGCATCTCAAACAAACCGTGCATCTCGTAGTGACACAATTCTTGTTTCCTGAACCATTCACGAATTTCTCCCCGAAATTAGTATTTGCTTACGCATATATCCTTCACGAAATTAGTTTTGGGAGCTATGAACTGACACGAACAAAAACATACATCGTAAAATAGAACAAGCATCCCTTTTATAAATTAAAGGCAATAGCACACGGCTCTCTTTTAAAAAGTCTGTTCACATTAATAATAGTAATTTTCCTCCATTGAAAATTTATGTCTCATCATTGTCTTAAGTTACTATTCAAGTGTCTTTAAAAAGAGTTCATAATCATCATCTTCTCTTTCATACTTTTAAATTTAAATCATGTTGACAATTTATCGAGTGTGCGTACTTGTTGTCACTGCGCACAATAATAAAATACATACATACATAATATCGGGTTATATATTATCATTACTCTCAACCTCGGAAATAGCCTACTCACTCCTTCACAATAACACTCTGCAACATAAGAGATGCCGAGGAACTTTTGTGTTTATTTACCCTTTAAATTTCTCGAGTCCGTTGGAATAATCTTTTTGGACGAATGCATGTATTATATTTGTGGAATGTGCATAGGGATAAAAGGAGAAAATCGTTTTGTAGGTCAAGATATGGCTAAAAATAAAACCAGCGTGACTACGGGGTAGAGTTAAATAGTGCTGTAGCTCACATATTGTTATATGGATGGTTTGATGATGAAAATGATGATATGAGTATGTGTACTTACATGCATATAATATGCGAGCCATTACATTGTTAAGGAGTGGGTGAAGGAAGATTTACTTTGTTAGCATATCTCATCTACCCCCTAGAGTCGGAGTAGACAAACGGAGCCATCATTAGGAAATGTGTGAATAAATAACAAATATACTTAGGTTAGGATAAGGAGAAACTACAGTAATATTAAATCAATGTACATTTTTAATCCACACGTGTGTATAATCTACATACCTTCATATAAATACAATATTTCTTCGATTTGTTTATTTTTGTGGGAGATTTACCTATTATGTCGCCTTAAATTAGCTGTAGTATTTTTTAAATCTGATAAGTTCCGATATTAATGTAAATGCGATCCGCTTTACAAATTCAACATCGTTGTTTAATCAACGAGACGACACCAACATCATCAAGATGTATTTTTATTAGTACCAAGGATCAATTCATCTTCTCTCGAGCTGTCAACTAGTATCAATACAAACCTATTGTTATAAAGTACGGCTTGAACATATAAAATGGGAGAAGCAGACAAGGAAAAATACGAATTTAACGAAAGCACGATTTCCATTCATTCATGAGGATGAGATGTACTGCATTGATTTTGGTCAACTCTCCATCTTATTGTGTCTGCACATCTTTGTTTGACATGTCATTTTTCTAACGGATTTCCTCCGTCATCCAATGCCAGTTTGTAAAAAGTCGTGGATTTAGACATGTATCGTGTACACATTTAGGTAGTATATATTATGTGTGTAGAGTGTAGGTAGATGTAATAGTAACAATAAAATAGATGTTGCATGCTAATATACTTTATAACTGCTTAACTGCAAATATGGAATATATCAGA
>JAHZNG010002534.1:0-22665 GCA_027744375.1 Orchesellides sinensis
ATCACAACCACCCATCATCATCCCATTTACGTCAGGATTGCTGAGGGTCATAGGAGGCATTACTGGAGTTGGTGAATAAGATGAAGTGGTAGCCTGATCGCATTTTGGCTGTTCAGGTTGGAAGTCTCCACTACCGCCAATCATCTTCTTCCTACATGGGTTGGGTCCCTGGGGATTCCAATAGGAAGGTCGGATGTGTCTACCGTACTTGACCTGGCCAGTTGATCTTGCCCTCCGAACCTAGTAATAGATTGAGTTGATTTATGATCAAATATCAAATCTTCCTAAAAATTCCAAACGATCCCTAGTAACTTTTTAATGTCTTACCGAATTATACGCATTGATAATATTTTCCGGCTTTGGAGGTTTGACAGCTTCCATAGATGGGGTTTCACTGGACCCAGTGGCGTCAGCTGTAGCAGATTCTTGTTGGGTGGTATTAGCAGCTTCAGCGGATGCATCAATTGTTGTCTGCTGTCCTTGTTGTTCACTCCCATCATCACTGCTGAGAACCACGGGTATCATTGCAACCCTAGACTTTCCATTGTTCATCATCTGAGCCGCTTGCGGGTCCACTTTGCCAGAAGCATACTGCTGTTGAAACTGAGCCTGAAAATCTGGCATGTTCCCACCTAATGCTGCTCGAACGGCGTCTTCACCATATTCTATAGTATAGTCTGCCATGCCATTGCCTCCATTTCCCCCTCCACTTTGGTACTGACCCTGGCTAGAGGACTGACGATTCTGACAGTTCGGGTAATGCATATGATGAACCATTCGATTCCCATCTGGAGATGGATAGGCAGGGTAGCTTGCATGATTGCTAGCCTTATCTGAGTTAAACATGAATCTTCCATAATCACCATTGGAAGTATTCCGAGGATGGGCCCCGGTCCATAAATGACTCATTATTGATCTTGACACTATTTCGTAGGAACAATTTGTAAAGATTCTAAATACCTGGTAAACTGGGTATGAATTTTGCACAGAAAATTACAGTAAAGGATGTGTGTGTTTTATCCAGTTTCACAAATAATGCATGCAAAATGCGTGAAGTGCATTTAATAAATAGAAACGAGCATTACCTGTACCTCGAAAGGTTTGCTAATCGCATTAGCAACAGCAACTTCATTTTTCATGNGGATGTGTGTGTTTTATCCAGTTTCACAAATAATGCATGCAAAATGCGTGAAGTGCATTTAATAAATAGAAACGAGCATTACCTGTACCTCGAAAGGTTTGCTAATCGCATTAGCAACAGCAACTTCATTTTTCATGGAATTCTTCATAAATGACTCTGAATGACCAATGGTCACCTCTGGCTTCACCCAGCTTGGCTTTGGTTTCCCTTCTCGTATTATGTGTAGCTTGCATGCTCCTACTTAGGGACTTCGCCTACCAACGCCAAGTTTTTGTCTCTTACAAAACTCCAAGTACTCATGTCATAATCTCAGTTTGCCCCAGCTTAGTGCGCAAATCCTAAATAATTTTGACACAAGCTGTCTTATTGATGTGCCACGTAAGATCAATACATTCTATGTTGTTGTTGTGCCTTTCGTATGGTTGAAAGGCAGAGGGTAATTGTGGAAGAGCTGAAGAGCACCGGAGAAAGTTTTGTAAAGCTTTAAAAATTAAAATTATTTCCGGATTTTGGGGAATCGAGACTAAATTTCAGGATAATTTAGTTCATATTTAGTTTTCTAGTCGGGAGAATAGTTGGGTGTTGAAATTATGTCACCAAAAGAGAAGGAAGACAAAATGCAGGTAATTTTGTTGTTATTGTAGCCAGATTGTGGCGTAAAAAATGAATTTGCTAGTTTAGGATTTTTTTTAGTTTGAAGACATCATATTTATGTGTGTGTTTTGGATTTACAGGTGGAGGAAAGGACAGTATGTGTTTTTTTAATTCAGCTGTCAGCTACCGTGATTTGTTTGTTTATGAATAATTGGATGGAGTGTGTGGAGTTAATTTCTTATGTTTCTGTTTTTTGTTTTAGGCCGGTGCTTCTTCTCTGTGTGTCGGCGTACTTTGTGATGATGGGAGTTCTTACCGTTTACACGGCATATTTTGAAAAAGGGATCTTTGCCGTGGCTGTTCAGAAGGATGATGCTGGAATTGACCCTGATGTGGTTTGGGAAGCTAGTTCTTACATGAAGAGGTTTGTGAAGCTGGATATTATATTTTAAACTAGCTGGAAGTATCACTGTTGTTTTTCCTGTTGGTAAATACATTTTGGTGTACACAATTTCGTTTTTGTCTGACAGATTTGATGACATGTATGCATTGTCGGTAACATGTTACAAAAGCAACAAGACTCAAACCAAGACAAATACCTTTGAGAAGTCTGTGGCAAATTTCTTCGACAACGATGGAAATCTTTTACTTGAATTACTGGAACCAGAGGTTCTCAAACTCCATTCCAATATTATCTCAGGAAAGAAGGAAAAGTAGAGTTTTTAACGTTAAAAATTTAAAGTTTATTCAGATCTAAATACATGGTTGGTTGGTTTGTACGCGAATGCAATGTTTCTGTAATAAAATTTAACTTGAGAAATATGAATGTGATCATTTATGATTGTCTGGATTAAATAGAGTGTAAGTAAAAGGTTGTATTCCGTGCGATTTGTCTCAATTTAAATTACTGTATTTACGAAAGTATTATTATAGATCTATAAATATTATTGGCTGCCGTCACCAGGTATAGAAAACAAACTTGAAGAAAGTTGTTCTATATATAATTATTCATTTTTTGATTGAATAAAAGTGACGTCAACTTTGAAGCTAGATGCTAGAAGCAAGTTACGTAGCACAATTTTGAACCCTGCTCTTATCAGTACAGTACAGTAATTGAGTTAACTCTAAATATGATATTTTATTTTATTCAATAATTAATTGTTAATTATTGATTAAAAATGCAGCATACTATCCATATCTGTGTGTCACTAGTAGAAGTCTGAATTTTGTAGAGTATTTAATACGTTATATCAGGATCAGGACTTGCTTATTATGCGTAAGAAATTTTGTTTTGAAATTTAAATCATTCCTTGCCGTGCCACTTTTCTCATGTTGGTTTTAAAGTCATAATTGCATAAGACAATACAATTACAAAGCCATACAGAAGCCTCTGTTTTTCTGTCTTACTCGCCTTGCCATACTCGGTTCTTTCAATCAGATATAAAATGTTAAGAGTTCACTCGCTCAATTGATTCAAGTAGCAAAAACAATTGAATCAGACTTTAATCAATATACAGTAGCAAGTGCAAAGTACAAAATGCGTAGGTATGTGATCTTATTATCGTAATAATTTTAAGGTTAAGGTTACGGATATGCATTTAACATTCCTCCCCAATACTTCAATATACATACAAATTGCCCTTGATTTCATAAATTTTTGAAGACGCGACTCCATATTCGCATTCGCTTTAAAAACTCTTTGAGATAATGATGCACAACACCAAAGCAGGAATAGTAAGGCAACTATTAAAACAAGATTGAAGACATGCATCTATTGAGGTAATCATTACTATTCCCATGTAATTCACATGTATATCTTTTAGTCTTAAACAAAAAATTCGGCAAGGTTGATGCCTGTTCTGCTCTCTCTCCCTTTGTATACAAGCTTACAAGATAAATGACGTAGCTTCCCTTCCCTCATATACCTTACCTGTGATAATATATTACTTAGGTCTTATTATTGCATATTGTATTACACATATAATGTTCATTTTGAAATCAGAGAAAGACGGATGATCAGCTTGGGGAAGACTTTTTCAGAAGAAAGGAGATGTGAGAACCCAAATCCGATGATTTAACACGAGTGCATGCACAAACTTAAAGTTCACTTCTTCTCTTCGTCTACAGAACCAGATCCCCACCTTAATTCTTTTACATACCTGGTCAGTCAGTTTTAACTTCTTGTAGCAAGATTAGGAAAGTACGCAGCACTCGAACAAATTAAATAGCCCCTTGAATTTTACAAACTTTGTAAGTATTTGTATTACTCGCCATCGCCATCTCATAATACGTCTTGTTTTTAGGAAGAATTTGTAAAGAAACATTATATCTGGCGAGCTTGACTTGACTAAAACGCAACGCATGTAATTTATCTTATAGAGGTGATACCTACGCTGTTACTGAACCGATATTCTGTCTTATTCTGTGTTCCTAAGAAAATAAGCTTCAATGACATACCTCCGAGGAGCTTCATTCAGATAGTATGAATTAAATGTGTTTTTAAATGGCTTAAAATTACGAATGTTAGCAGCACCCGCTTTATTGCGTGCACAACATTGGCGTTTAACCTGGTGTATAAATCTCTACTGGTCATGCTTAATTTTCAATGAAATATGACGTTTTTATTATAACACGTAATCTGTATACCTACCTATACCTTAACACTGCGCTTGCATCAAACTTACATAATGTGCCTGTTTGTTTTAATATGATATGATGGCTAATCTGTCAGCGGAATGCTTCACATTCTAGAAAAGCCGAAAACGGGATTTTCTCAGATTATCTTCAAACCAGAAACTTACAATCACAGCACATCCCTAAAAAGTGATACCAACAGAATCACAAAAAATCGTCCGTGTACTATTCTTTGTGTTCTTGAGTCACAACTTTAAATCATACCCAAATATTTTCGTTTTTATACGCATCTCGACCGGTCACGTCAATATGATACCTATAAAGCATTAACAAAGCTCAAGCTACTAAAAATATTAAAAGAATGAGTAACGTTTTAAAGATATTTATATAACGCTATAATTATGACATCTTAATTAAAATATTTCAGTTTGGTCTGATTGCGATTTAAAATTTATTCCAATGAAAATATTTTCGAGCATTTATTATGGCGCAAGGCTCAAAACCTTATTATGATGGAGTGAATTTTAGAATACCTTTATTATGTACCATTCATTTTATATTATATATTTGCTGAGAAAGAATTCAAGTTCACGTAAATGTAAAGTAAATGTATGTATGTAAGTTTGTTTGAATGAATGCAATAATATTGACATTATCGCTTCATGAAAGAATTTGGATGAGATCCTCAAAGCTGCGAACCTTAGTATTAACCATCTGTGGAGGTACGATTTGTTGTTATTTTATTCACCGTATCTTTTACCCAAAGGCGACAGTTATTCGCAAACAAGTGCGTTCTACAAAAATGCTATGTATGAAAGTATAAAATGGGTCCTCCAACAACTGTAAAGAGTGAGAAAGATTTTTTTCAAACATGGACCATTAAATCAATGGACCCCAAGTGAAGACTAGTATTTGCTATGTTGTCTGTGACTCATTCATTCTTTCTCATGTCACATCCCCCTGCAATGGTGGTAACGCATAGATTTGTCTTGCTCAACATGCTATCATGAGTGATAATACCTTGCGAGAACCTCTCCGATTGCCAACCGGTGGTAGTGGTACTGATAGGCATGGGAAGAAAAAAATGGTTGAAATACTACAGTAAACAATGGCTAGTTGAAGACGTGCTCATCCTTATCGTCCTGAAATCAAAGTACGTAAAATGTTCAGATGGCATATTAAGATTGATAATAATATGGTATGTGTAATATATGTAAGAAGATCTACGAGAAGATGCACTTGAAAGTGAACCCTATAAAAGCAGCATGATATGTGCAACGGTATAAAAAAGTGAGCCCCTTCATGAGAACTTCTCCTCATGCAACGCTTTAATAATAATAATTCACAGTACTTCTCTGAAGCAATATGTGTGTATCGTTAATAGGAAACGTGTTTGCACGTCTGTCACCAAGAATGTTTTCTGTCACATGCTTTAACTATCGACTCATTTCACGCAATTGTTATCAACTGAAAATGTATATTAGCCTCTATAGGATGCATGATAATTTAGCCACAAAACCCTCATGCAGTTTCTTCACTAACTTCCCATATACCTACATACCCTTGTGTCATGTCAGCCAGAGTAATTTGACATGTTTATATGAGAATGGATTTGAAAACGTGGAAGTGAACTAAGCGTTATTAAGAGAGTTTGAATCAAACGTGCTGAACCTGTCATCGTAGCTAATTGAAATAGTAAAGTAAGGTGCTAAATAGAAAGATCGTGATAGACGGCTAGAGGAATTTATGATGCATGATTAACATACTTACTGATTTTCATTTTGTTACCAAAGCTTACGAAATCTGTATTGAAATACAATCACCCATTATTAGTACAATACCGGAAGGGCATAAAGTATCTTACACAAAATACTTAAATATACACACAAATCCGTATAATTACAGACTAATTCGCGGAATCCCTTCCATATTGAGCTTGAATGCATTGGAATCTTCAAAACCATGCTATTGTTTCGTAAATAGTTCTAAACAACCCTTTGCATCGTGACTATACTTTAAAATGATATTATCTTTTAAACTCGATAACTTCAGTTAGTTGGTAACCTCACCCAAACTGACTGCATCCATATTAGTTAAGTTTCGTATTTTTTATGAGAACGAGATCAGACCAAAACACTTGCTTTCTTGTATACCTTCGAAGAAACCAAACCAATACGTATTAAAACTATGCGGGAGTACGTGTACGTATCATCAAAGCCATGTTTTTATTATCCTTGATACATGCCAAATAATGCAATTCCGTGTCAGTCAGTTATGTACACAAGTGTAATGTACATCAATCATCAATCAGTTTTTCAGTCATGACCAAGCCTATAACCTTCCTGTTAGTCTTCTTCAGCAATAATAATACTAATACTTTATTGAAAATAGGTAACCAGTCAGTTTTCTAAAAATACATGAAAATTAAATGCAAATTCGATACATCTCATCTCATGTTACTTGCTAGTGCAGGCAAATATGTAAGTCCGTAAACTCTGCTGATAAATTCCATCCAGATAACTAATTAAATCATTTTCATGTCATCAAAATCATCAAAGCTAAAAGCAAAGAACCCTTCTACCCAAACAGCCGCAAAGTTTTTCTGAAGATGAGATTATACGAGGAAAAGCAGTGACGATACTACGACTTGTTACTATGTTAGACAGAATGGAGGATCCAAATAATGATAATACATAATTGAAGTTGTGTATGTATCTGCATGGAATGAAAACAGATACCTGTTAAAGATTTTTAGATTATCCTGTATATGATGTTCTTTTTTACGCTCCTGCTGATGTCTGGCAGGTGTGAGTGACCGAGCATAAAACCTGACGAGGGATGAGGATGGTCTAAGTTTTATTTAAGTCTCTCCACAACGAACAGGAAGCGTTTTAGTGTGTAGCATAAGCACCACACTATCACATCTCTGTGAGTGAAGTAAACCACCATCAAACCTTAAACTGTAGAGAGATGCAAAACAGAACTCTTATTTCACAGTAGAACCACTTGTAGTATACAAGTTACATGATGATGATAGATCAAGTTATTTTGTTGCTGTGAAATTTGTTAATGTAATATACATTCCAATCCACAGCCCTTCGCATTGCAATTTGAATGCCTATTCAAAATCTATTATACTCATATATGTTATTACATGACGAAAGATGGGCATAGTGTGTAATGTTATGTTAGCTGACGGCCTGGTTTTCAAAAAGAGATGATTAGATTTCGCTTTGCCTTACTTACCTTACCTTAACGTAGAGCATAGTGAATAGTATGTTACTAATTTTATGATTTTTGTGCATTTTATGTAGGGCTAGTATTAACTCAACTCTCAAAAAATCCTCGAGTCCACGTTTACCCCTAAGCACTAAAAAGTGTTGAATATTAAAGGAATTATCATAATATATTATACACCCTCCACTCATACTGCCCTTTAAATCTCCATTGTTGACTAACCACAGCGAGTGAATTCTACACAATATGCGAAATTCTACGATGGGGTAGTACACAATATATATATGTATGCATATATGTAAGCCTTCATCCCCATGTCCGAACTAAACCCTAGCAGGATTTCAAATACCAACAGTACGGTAGCAGCACCACTCAAAGCGTATTTGAAATCATACCAGCAACTCGCAGCGTTTTTATTATTAAAGCTCTGTTGACTGCATTATTGTTCATACAATACAATATCCTCAAGACATCACACAGACTACAGGCAGAATGATGATATTTTATGTTGTGTGTGTGGCAAGATGAGAACAGCACATATAAAAATTACGATAATATGATGAACTTTTGCGTATTGTACATAGGTACATTCATTTTAAAAAACTCAAACGAGTACCGTGCAAGATGTTTGGTTTAAAGCTGTGAACGGAACACAAACAGGGCCTGAGGAGCTTTTTTGGCTACTTAATTCAAGCCAGGTTGTTTGGTTTTTTTGGTGGATATGATGTGTGGCAAAGACAATAATGCTCCGTGTTCCTTCATTTTATATTTATGTAATGCAGATACATACCTGGTTAAGTTCTGGTATTAACATCGTCCGAACATAATACATATGAAACGTAGTCTACTTTAACCATGTACGTCTTTCATAGACATCAAACGGACTGATACATTCATAAGCATTGAATACCTAATCCTAATATAAATACCTGCTTCATTTTTTAGTGCATCTAGTACATTTACGTGCACACCTTGTTAATACATACATACAGGAATGGGTTTGAATATAATATAGTAGTTACAGGTTGCGTTGTTGCACACAACAAAGCAGCCAGTCGGTAGTAGTTACCTTTTCCTGTACGGGGCTCCTTCGTATTGTTGTAGTATTATTGTGTGTAGAAATGTTATGTATTACATATGGATGCCTTTTGATGTATGTACAGATGTTATATGGACAACATGTTTGGATGGTTATTATGAGAAATTGAAACTTTGAGATTTGCTGTGCAACCTTTTTTCTGCTTCTTTCTCAATACTAGTTGTATGGAAGTGTGACGATGAGGAACAAGGGTGAACTCTTCCCAATAGTTGCATATTAGTTCAAGTATGAAATAATAATAATAACGAACTACGTTTTCATGCATAAAAATCCATTTATTGTGAAACAGGTACACTTTTACCTTTATTTTAATGGCATTAAAACAGAATGTGAGGGTGAAGTGAAGTAAGGGCTTGTTATAAACGTGAGTTGTGGTGCGATGTGGACTTTAGTTATAACGTTATGCGAATATAACATACTTGTATGAGAGGAAAGGAAGGAAGCCCATTGAATGCCGGTTACTCTTCTTCGTTCGTCTATGTACTGTACTAGTTTTTTAGGGTCCATCATCATCGCACGGACATTCGTCCATCACCAAAAGCGAATAAAAATAGTGCAGTTATTTTAATATTCCTCCTTTCGATTTGTGTTTCGTGGAACTCTCATAAATGTTACATATTCACACCTACATACACAGGTTGACAATGCTATTTTTGATCCTCTGATCCATATCAGTATTAGAGATTCCTGTCATATTACATCCTTTTACAACTTACTTTGTTAGAGTGACCATAACCAAGAACTTCTTATTTGTCCTTCGAATGCCATGTGGCAGGAAAGAAAGGATGAAAAGTTAATGTGAAATGCAGCCAATACCAAAAGCGAATTATATTGCGTGATCGTTCACATTGAACTATAAAAGTTATCGCATTTAAAGCACTGCCTTAGGTATTTCTTCAGTTTAGACATGAAATCAAGATAATAGGACCACCTCCTAACTAATTGCTTTAAACGTCCATCCTCATTTTAAAGTGAATAAATCAATAATAGTGATTATAATATCAAAGTGCATTATTATATGACGTGCTTTCTTGTGATGTGATAAGATTATTTATATTTATTGAATCGCGTTTCTTCTTATGGGGATGGGTTGAAGGCGTGAGTGTTTCTTTCCGTATATGCAGTATTCCTGTCAACTTTGGTGGTGATGGACTGTTGTGAAGATGAAGTGATTTATGGTGATACTCTCATATTTGGAATTGAAATCTGATGTCTCAATTATTGGATATGCTACTGGCATTAACGCTCACGCTGACATATATCTTAATATTTCAAAGATGAATCTAGTGTTAATTGCCTGTTTAATCCGGCGTTTTAAATAACTTGTGCAGTTTTAAAGAAAAGGTGAGTTTGAAAGGTTTTAGAATAAGCTAAACCTTATAAATGCTAATGAGCACATCTGGATGATCATCTTCTGTCCTTATTATTCTGAGATTAAGCTAGCATTTTCAACAGGTCAATAATATAAAAATAAATTCCACAGGCATTCTTCATACAAAAATGTTTTAAACGAGAGCAAAACCGATGCGCTATAAAATGTTCATTCTACCAAACCCAAAACTATTTTTTTTCTCAATCAAATTGCAAATCTAATTTTAATGTTCAACAGCGATGATCGCTTTTGATGTGCTACTTAATTGAACAAGCCTCCTTTTTTGGGATTACCGAAAGCAGCACATAGCCTCATTTTTCATGGCTATATTCCAATTTGAGCCCCTGTTTCTAAACCTCTTAAGTGAGAAAAAGGGATTTCATAACTTTTATTATGCGCTCATCACTTTTGAAACAAAAAGCTATGTATGGTAAAAAATGTGTAACGAGTAAAAATTCTCTATACTCTATCGCAATCGTACTGACTTGTTGTAATAACTTAAAATACAAAAATGCAACTTGTGCACCTAGTTTGCTACCATTGATGATGATCATCATCATATGGCCTAACCAAACCAACGCCACTAAAAAGTCTTGGGCATGATCTTTTGACGATTAGGATTGCACGTAAAACCTGTGTTTCTGACAGCTAGGGCGAATTGTGTGGACTGAGTTGTGCCATTGTACACGTCATGCAGTTAAAACAATAAATGCTACGTTACGGTGGTTCACCCAAGCTGAAATATATTTCAACATTTTCAACAGTCAAAATCCCTTCAAAATCTTTTTTCTATTCCAAAACGGAAATGCGTATATTTTCGTTTACATATGTACAAGAATACGTATCATTGTTACACACCAATATAATTGTAAATTGAGAGTATAAACATACATTTATTTTTAATATTTTCCAGCTACTACTTTTTCTCCAATCACCAAAGGTCTGGTCGTTTTTAGCCTGAGTGCCTTTGTATGCTCAACTTTGTACTTTGTTTTTAAAGACCAAGTTAGAATAATCAAAGATGCAGTTGAATAAGCGCCATTGTACAATCTACTAGCTTTCCATTGACTTTCCCTGGATAAAACTCAAACAAGGCTTTGTTTAAATACAAGTTTAAGCAGATTTATTGATAGCATATAAAATATCTCGTTTTTTACAGCCGATTCAATAGTCAGCATCCGAAGATATATAAAATCTAACCGTAGTCGAATGCCTATATAACTGTTAACTTAAAACTGCACGCAAGTATATTTTTGTAAACTGCATTGAATAGCCCTCCTGTAAGAACTATTTACTACATGTTTCGTAACCTACACACGATCAAAGTATTTCCTTTACTCGTATTCTTCAAGCGGAAGTGAAATATTAAAACGTGCAAGGCAAAAAACCAGCTTGGAATCATCCATTTGTGAAATGAATCACTCACCGTTTGAAAATCAACTCTGTTGTGCTTATAACAGGATATCGACTTTTCGCTATCTGTTATTTTTTCCAATTTCCCTGTCTTTGACGGTTCAGTAATAAGTAATAATAACACTTCTCTTTTAGTCATAAAACACACAGAACAATCTTAAAATTGTATGCCCGTGCACAATTTCTTAACTAGCAGTACGAAATAGAGGCACACCGCAGTGTACCAAACCAACCGTTAATTTTCGTGATTGTTGTGAAAAAGTCATTCATACTTAAAGTTAAAGAAGTCATGAAAAAGTAAAAGTTTGGCAATTTTGATTTCATTTAGGAGTTGTAGAAAGTCTTTTATTTTAGTAGCAGAAAGAAATACTTTCGGTGACAGTTTTTCTGATGGGCAGTCATGCAGTCAGATGTGTTTTGTGAGGATTTATACATTTTTAAATTAGTACTGTGTGATTGTCTAATAAGCAGATATGTATATGAGTAAACGACTAGCACTTGCCTACTCTCGCAATCTTTGTCATAATTAGCAACAGTCCATTTCCATCTCTTTACACATAACAGTTTTGTCATTTGTTTTCGCAAAAGTAACAAGACAAACTTTAACTAACCAATGTAAAGATGTGTCCCCACATGGCTCTGTCTGTGCATATGTATTTTGAAAAATAATATATCATGTCTTCGTACATTAGGCAAAATTGGGTTAACAGTGATGATGGATACAACCGTGTGTTTATATTGTAAGCCAGAGTAGCTACATAAGACGCATTGTCATAACAGTTGGAGAAATGTATCACACTTGAGTAAACCCAGTCTCCCATTGCTAACAAACAGCAAAAGTATAATAGACAAATTAGCCTAAATGAAGCAAAGAACCTCTTCTAAAAGATATGCAAAACATTGTAGTTGATGATTATGTAGAAAGATAATGAACAAAAGTGGAATAAAGCAGAGCAACCAAGCAGGCTTTAAAAACAGTGATTTTCGTAGGTACAAAGTTTACTCAGTCAGTGCTCTGTTCTATATTTTTATTACAATGTCTTAATGCTAATTGCGAATTATATTTATTTAGGCTTTATTTGCATGTTTATGAATATTGCATACATTATTTTACATTTACATTATGAATGAGTTCTTAATAGCATGAAAAAGAAATGAAAATCGACTTCTGAGTTGTTTCTCTCATTTCGAATAATTCTCACTACAGCTTTGTTATCTATCTACATACTCTCTGGTAAACTTTCTTATTCTGTTGCTGCTTTCTGCTATTCGTGATCTTCCGCACAATTAGAACGAGTGCAAACAACGGTGAAGACATTTGAATGAGCTGCATTATAGAATTAAAAAAGACGACAGTAAGAATGAATAATTATCATGATTTTGATATGACTCATATATGCTTTCCAATGTTGAAGGGATACGACATGCTGTGACAACAATAGTGGAAGTGTTAGTTCCCTTGTTTAATTTTTAATTCCCTTGTTTATATCTTTGTATCGTGCGTAGGTATTTTTCTTTGAGAGAGAACTTTTACTTTAAGCTGCACGAAGGAACAAGGTTAAACTAAAGATGAGTAAAGAAGATACGAAGACGTTTTCTTTGTTCATTTAAATTTATGTGACGGAGGTTTTCTTTTAATTGTTTAGTAAAAGATACGACATAAAATAATGTAGAAATACAATCCTTATAATAAGGTAAATAGCTTTGCAAAATTTTATCCTGCCTCTTTGCCTAAATATTTCTCAGGGCTGAATTTAGTTTTGTGATCTAAATGCCAGAACATCGGAAACTTCAAATGTTCCCAGGATGTTTTACCTGAATGAAAAACGTGCTTACTGAAATCTTACTGACTACTTATTTGCCAATCATACACTTGAAAATATGCAAAATGGAACAGTTTATACGATTACATGCTTCGTTTCCTTTTAAAATACATTTTCCCTTTCAACGTGCGTAATTTTTCTTCCTTAGTGTCCTGATAAGCAAATTTCTTCATGTAAGATACACGTTCTGGTGAGGTAAAGCATTTAAACGCGATAGCTATATAAATATACGATATCTTCATTGCTGCTTCCATTTTTCCTCATTTTGCAACATTATTATCATTCACTACTTCTTACTGAGCGCAATCTTTTATTGTGACTGACTGAATAAATATATAGCAAAAAAAAATAAATTGTTTTATAACATTATACAAAAGTCATAAAACAAATAAAACAATAAGCATGTAATGCATAAAACATGGTAAAAATATATAATTTACGCAGTCAAACTGAGGAAGTATCAATCTGTACAAGTGTTAAAATATCAACAAAATTTAAAATACAACTCATGTTACAACAAACTTTTATATCAAGGTATCATTATTAAAGCTGAAGCTATAGTGCTTCCTGTGTCGAGCCGAGAGCCACACTCGATGTTGATTCTATTTCACTAGCTTGTCAAACTATCTTTGCAGTTTTAATCAGTCAAGCAGCAAAACACTTTTTCCACAATTTAATCATACCTTTTAGCAAACAAAGTATTATATGTTAGACCGCATAATGAAGCCTGACTTACCTAGTTTCACAAGTTGTATTGCAAATTGTGGATCATCTACATCTGTACATATGTGGATGTTTCTGCTTTGTCTCATGAGGAACGTGGTTAATGCTAGAAATTATAATTTACGGAAAATTATAGAGCTAAAGTTGGTTTAGTTCACAAGAAGAGATTTTTGTTGTTGTAATGGGCATTCAATGGCGCAGGTGTAATGTGCATAAAATGAATTATTATAATTTGTAAAATCAAGCATTTAGAAATGAGTTTATGGATGTAGAAACACATTGATCTATATGAAAAACACCTACATGATCGTTTGCTCGTTTTCAAATGAGTACATTATGTTAATGATGGTAGCCACAGGGAAGAAAGTGTAACATGGAAAGAAACGGACAGTTTCAACATTTATTGAATGAATGAAGCTATCAAAACGCTTACGCGTGATTTAAAATAAGAACACTCTTGTATATATTTTTAATGGATTGACATATGTACGAATGCATCTAATTAATTATACGCTCTCGTGGGAAAACACGAGAGTGTAAGAGCAAAGTTACGCTAAAGCTTGGTTTTATTCCTTATTGCAACATTTAGTTCACGGAACAATAAAATCATTTCGACTTCAGCTTTTAGGGTCACGCCAATTTGACCTGCGTGGGATCTGGGAAATGTTGCATAATTGTGAAATTGGTTCATTCTCAAAACGCACCCACTGACATAATATAGTGCACTTCCGATGCATTTCCAAATCTATTACATGGGTACAAAATCCAAAAGCCCCACTTTTCATTTCATACAAAAGCTCAAGTCCAACCGAAATGCTTGAACTTCAACGGGAGACGCGAACAATAAATAGTGTTGTTATCCGATATCACGGCAATTTTGAATCAAGAATGATATAATATGCTTATTAGATATATGCTAAAGCTGATATTATGAAAATATCGGAAATGAAAGTGAAGTTTTAGAAAAAATTAATATATCAACTTTAAATATCGCCGCAGCGAATCTTCTCGATAAGCATGTACCTTATAGCATTGTCGTTTCTACAGTTTTTGTATGTCTAAAGTCTAAAGGCAAACGATTTTTACATCCATAATTGTTCTATTTATCGCACTTATACATCCGCATGCAAAGCAATTTATTTACTACCTGTTGTTCGTTTTGTTAGATAATAAATCAATTTAAATTTTCTTTAACTTTATTTCAGGTGAAACCGACTTGTAATAAGCAATGGACATTTAATACAAGATAAACAAAAGTTTCACATCTATCTAAAAGTTTATAATCTTTTTAACTGCAAAAGCATTGGGGAGCAAGAATTGCACTAATGGAAACTGTTTCCCAAACTTGAAAAGGAATCAACTCACTCAAAACTATCAGCCAAGATGGTCATCGTTACAAGGGTAAGTTTATTCCTACGGATCTACTTTCATTGTTGCTAAAATTCATTTGTAGGATATAAATCCATGAACTTTATTGAAGGTTATGGAAATTATGGAGTAACAATACCCTCTGAATACGACGCATCTATGTTTACTTTAGATTCAGATTTGCTGTACGACACACGAAAACATGTACGAGACGCCCTTTCACTAGGACTTTGCTATCGCTATGTTGAAAGTGTCCACAAAGAAATTGCATTCACCACATTAAACTCCATAACCATACAACAATGAAATAAAGCCAACTCATAAAAATGTCGTTCCCCTTGTCCGTTTCAAACCAGCTTATTTTTTATACTCGTGAATCATACAGTATCGTGTATCTTGCATAAAAGTTTGGAACCAAATGCTTTTTGGTACCTGTTTCATCTCTGTCCCGTTTCTAAATACCATAAAAAATTTAGTTTGTGATATTACTTCATCATGATTCACAATTGCACACTTCCTGTGTACATAGTTTATAGTTGTATATTTATTGCAGCCGTGCTTTATTTCATGTCTGTGATCCACGAGTGAGCTCGTTATTTTTTTCCCATACTTCCGCTCACTATACAATAATACAAGGCAGGGCTGCAATCGGAATGAATACTGTAGCAATTTTCGTTATGCGTGGATTGCTACATGTCACGTTAAATTTGCATAAGACCTGTTCCGTAGGTGGAGAAATAATAAAAGCGCATCTATGATGGTACTGAATGTTTTATTTCAAATAATGTCAGTGTATTTATTTATTACCACGCCAGCATCATGGATTTTAAACCAGAATATGACTCATTTAGTACGGAGTGTAGTGAGTTCCTTGTAAATTCTGACTAAAATGGATAAACATTGAGATGCGATGACTTATGAAACGGTTTGACTAGTCCGAATACGGTAGATTTTAACGTTAACGTAAATCCACATTAAAACAATAATAATGTTTTAAAACGTCCTTTTACTTTAATTAGTAAATTCATATATAAATACACTAGTACAAGAAGCACTTGCTTATGCCATACATTATTATGAGTAAGAAATATTAAGTATGATCACGCATCTTAAGTATTAAGACAGGTCCAGTTAAAACTTTACACTTTAAATATTATAAATATAGGTTAGTACGACTACTGTAATTTCAAACGCTATAAAATAATACGTGGCTTTTGTTAGATAACTTATTTGGCAAATAAAACAATGTCTGTAGGCGTGAAAAGGTAGATCGTAACATGCAAATCAAAATTTTATGGACCTAGTAGCGTTCGACATAAGTTAAATGTAATGCATAGTATAAACTCTTGTTGATTTAATACTGAATCATGAATGTTTACAGATCACTAGTTAATATTTTAATGGATGATGAAACTTTGTTAGATTGTTTAGTGAATTAAAGGACTCATTTTCAAGTTCAAACTGAAAAAGGCAAAAAATCCTTTCAGACGGACAAAATAAAAATCAAAAGAAACATGTGTAGCACTATCCTTAGAAAATGTTCCCATATCGGATTGCAAATTCCTAGTTTTTATAATAGCATTACTATTTCATCATTTTTCGACAATGCACAACCAAAACCTTTAATAGAAATGCATCACACAAAAGATGTTCAAACCTCAACAATATTTTTGGCAAGGAGTTTCAGTAGCAAAATATTGGTAGAATGGTCCTATGCGTGCATATGAATTGCAAGCAAGAAGATGTACACACTCATTAGCACTGTTTCATTTCATGTATGTTGGATTCATTGACCTGCCCCTGAAGTTTAAGTGGTCGGCATCTCTTTTTACAACATCTGTACAACCACTTGTATTGTGTTTCACTGTGTCTGTCTGTGTCTGCATTGTATTTTCAATATGTTTTATACATATATACACTATTGCACAGGTATACCACTTTGCGTATGCGTTTTTTACATGATATAAAAAATTGCTATGCGTTCCGCATCTATCTTAGATACCTATTCGGGCAATAAACATACAGTCACACTTTTTACCTTGCGAGAAGGAACCTTTTACTACTAGAATCCCCAGTTACAAAATAAAATAATACCCACATTACTATCGCAGATCAAATCCGATACAAAAATAAAATACAGAGTTAGAAATAACGATGAAATGTAATCTTTAGCTGTAATAAGGGGTTTTGTATTTTTGTAGGTGATGGACTGATGGATTTTCATATTAGCGAGTTTTACATTGTTTAAAAAGATATTTAATATATACTTTGTTTTTCATTTGCCATCATCTCCCACTCACTTGCTAGATGACGTTATGAAAGGCATCAGAATAAAAACGAAAAGGATGGTAATTCCTTTTTATAAGAAAATAATGACATGCATACATAAAATTGTAGGTGGATCTTTCTCATTCAACACAATAAGAAACATTATTTATTGAGAAGGCTTACCAATGTTTTCATACACATAGTACTGCTTGTATTAATAAGGTAGCTGATTTATGAAGATTCATAAATTGTTTTTGTGCTTTATTAGCTGTCAGGTGGTTTCGGCAGGGGTACTGAAAGCAGCAGTGGTTCTATGTACTAATGCAGGTAAAATGCATATAATAATGCCCAAACGTGATAATGATGATGACGGCGACTGTGATGATGAGGTGTGTGTGCGTTACTTTACCCTTTTTCTTTCTTCAGACAAATCAGCATCAACCTGTCAGTTTTTTCTGTTTGGTTAATTAGTTTTTATTTGATGATGGGTACATACAACATACGTGCATCGAGAATGATAACATTTTTGATGAGAGCTCATTGCAACTTTAATTCACAATTGATGTTGCATAGTTAGGAAGTTTTTAAGATGTGGGTTATGATAACACTGCATAAATGTTTCTTACTAACAAATACTTGGAAAAGGTGTTTGAAATGTAAAATGTTTTCAAAATACAACATCTGCCTTAGTAAAAGCTGTAATTTCTTATTCCGAGTCATTATATGGGCAGTGTATATATCTTGTGTGAAATTTTGTCATACATGAAAGCGTGTATACCTACGTAAATTTAAAAATCATTTGCGTAGTAAAACTACATTCTGAAATCACAAAAAGGGTATTAGTATAAAGTTTCTGTCGGTCTGCGTAAGATCCCATTTATAATGTTATCAAGTTCATCTTTTATGTCTCCGTAAGCAGTAAATGTTTTAAATACTCGTGAATTATTTGCATTCCCCATCGATTACATGTTGCTATCTTTCACTAATCATAATCATGGATGTCGGCACAAGGTAAAACTGGTCAATGAAATCATTTTGTCGAGATAGTAATGTCGATAAGGAGAACATAGAACATAAGATGTTAAGCATGTGAAATTAGCTATGATAATATGTCGAGAGGTGATGTGGCAAACATCAATACAAAAAATTCCCATTTCTACCTGAAAATGATTAGGCAACTCTCAATCTTTTAGTACATGTGTAAAAACCATTATGTTTCAACATTATCTTCCAGTAGTAACTTCCATGGATTCTCTGCAAGAGATAAGGAAAATCATTGATACTTACGTCATATACAATGTTTCAGTAATGAGTGCACTCTTCCTCTCAGTGTGTGACCATGCTCATGTTAAGCTTTTAGCATGACACACACGCATAATATTATGTACTTAACGGAACGCTTGCAATTTTAACGCAAGCCATTGGTAGTTAAAATAAATTAGCTATCTTTGTGTCCGTTAACTAAAGTGACTTCTTTTAGAATAGTAGATCCCGTTAATTTTATGAAATCCCTCTCATTTCCAAGCATCTATGTTCAGAAGTGTATTTGTGTTTTAAGTTTCGAATAGTAAAATGGTTCGGCAATTTGTTGATCCTGCAGAACAGGAGAAGGAGTTGGCAAATAAGCAAGTTTTCATTTTGGTATATAGACGATATCTGCTTTCAGTACTTTCACTTATAAAGGTTTGCGTATGCCATCACGTATTAATTGTTTTAATTCATTAACTATTCTTTATTTGCAGGGTGATTACATCTGGATTGAGCCTGCGTCAGGCAGAGAATTCGATGTCGCGATCGGAGCCAAAGTTATATCCGCCGAAGGTCGGCGGATTCAAGTTCGTGATGATGATGGAAAGGTAAGAAAACTTAGTTTATTTCTTTTGTATAAAGAAATCAAAAGGATTTGAGCTTTCGTTTTCTTCTATATGAACAGTATAACTCCACCCATTAATACTCATTTGTGCAATATTGTAAACCAACCATACATACCGAATTCCAGTTCCAAGTAGTTAACCTTTAACAGTGCAGACGAACATCTGTAATCTGTTGACATCACTCCTTATAAAGATAAAGGTTGTCAAGAGAGAGATCGATGTTAAATCATAAGCACCTTCTGTGACAATATACATAACTAATGACATTAAATACCGTTTACTGTCATGCACTGTTATCTTTTTGCCTCTGACATCACTTTTATACCTAAACGACATCCCTAGATATTATTCAGATTTCTAGTGACTTGTCAAGATCGAAATATAACCTATCAAAAACTCTCTACAAACGAACAATCCACATGCGTTAATATGATATTCCTTAAATTAATTCATTTCATCAAATAGCTGAATTTTTGGCACCAGTTTACTTATCCCTCACAACATGTCGATTTAAAATAAACCCTTTTATTGATGTTTACCATATTCTGAATATTTGAAATTGTGCTCGATTGGCTAAATGGGACACTAAGGGAATGTTGTACAGCATTACCTAGATTTTCTGTCAATACCTTTAAAAATCTAGTCTTTTATATGAAATGTGTGAGCTTGAAAACACTGCAAACCGGCCTCCGGTTTCATTTACTAATAATATTCACTTCTTTCATGTTGAGCCCTAAAGCATGTCATAAATACATGTATTCACACATTATCAGTTGATTCGTTATGTGTTCTATAAAAAGACGAACTCTCATCAGGGTGCTTTATTCATATCCTTTTTGTAATATTCAAAACTGTTGATGATGATGACACGGTAAATTTACTATCTAAATTTGACCAATATAGTGCTTCTTTAGGTTGCATGTTACATATATGTACCCGTACACCAACCTCTGCATGCAAATTGCAAGTCTTGTCAATTTAAATATCAAATAGAATATTATTTTACAATTCATCAGTTCATTCAAAATGCCCAGCTGCTGCCGTTGTTGATGCATGCTTGTGTAAACATAGTTTAACAAAAAGGTTTTGATTTCATACATTTGTTTAGTCAATTCAATAGAGGAAGTGTTCAAAATGCACCAAATACAATTCACCATGACCGTGTGATTGAATCAATGTGATAATGATAGTATTTTAAAAAGAAACTCATTAAGTCTATGAGATTGCAGGAATATCTATTAAAGCATTTTTGTTACAGGCCAACATCACATATTAAAGGGCTGTTAGTTCGATGAGTTAAATATTGAGAAGTAGCATGTCCGCATAATTTTCATATCTGTCAAATTGTAGAGAAACCTAATCCGAATTTACTTCCGTTCCAAATTATGCTAAATACATTTAAACAATGATTTGCATGACTTCACGGAGATACGCGTTAAATTTTTATTAGTAGTTTTGTTGATACTTTGTTGAATTTGTATTAGCATAGGTGTTTTGAAATGACAATAATTTTCATTGATGCAACAATCTCTTATTTGGCTTATAGCTTTTTCGTTCAGTGAAAGGATGTTCGGTAATTTTACTGTCATTATAGAAGCAACAGGTATATCATTACTATTAACGAGAAACTATCCATCCAACTTTTGTTTATGATTATTACATTGCTTTATGTCAATTTAACAGAATTTGTAATGAGACATTATACTACATGGCTTTTCTCGTTTTTTAGTGTCTTGTGTCATGTATGTTTTTATTGAATGAAAGTTCAACCCTTCTTTTTATCTTATGTGTATAATCACAGTAATAAAACAGGGAAAATACACAGAAACTGAAATGAAATCTGACAATCAGCAAAATACCTCTCACGAAAAAACAGTTTGGTAAAATTGCAACTGTATTCGCATCACGTTTTTAATGGAGTGGTTTCCACTCTCCCATTCTTTTACATCTCACAGATTCAACAGCAAAATTTTGTATTGCTCAGTGGTTTCTCTATACAATATAGTAGCATTGTTACATATATACAATACGTAATACATAATGTGTGTAATGCACCTATCCTATGTTCAGAAAAAGAAGACGACAACTCATTTTCAAAGAAGATACGATGGCTTTATATATTTACGCCAGACATACTTGATAAGTATTATTATAGCCCTGAGAGAAAAAACGGTGATTTACCAAGTGACTAGAATATTTTGACAATAATTTTTGTGTTCTTTCTTTCTTTCCTTTTTGGTACTTTACACGTTCATTCATAACCTTTGGTTTCGTTCCTCAACCCGTCAACAAAACGTTACCAAACCACTATACAACAATACCAACCAACAACACATTATGAAACCATTGCTGCATTGTATGTTAACATTGTTATGCCGAAATGAAGGAAATATGGCTCACGCCCGAGCGTCGCATCAAGGCGATGCACCCATCATCCATCCAAGGAGTCGAAGACATGATCTCCCTTGGCGATCTTCATGAAGCCGGCATACTTCGTAACCTCCTCATTCGATATAATGAGAACCTCATTTATGTAAGCTGTTTTTATTATTACTATCATTATTTACAATATGCATATTATTAGAATAATGTTTTAATTGGATAAATGCGCGTGTGAAACCTAGGAGGAATGAAATTCTTTTATTCTTAGGAAAATTGTTTGCCTCTACTAAAACGATTACTGTTTACTTTTATGATGATACCAAAATAATAGCTACATGTTTAAGACGAACCGAGAGAGAATGCAAATTATAAACAATGTTCACACTTTGTAAAAGCAAGATAATGATAATGTTTGTAGTTTGCGATGCACCAATAAGAAGTACCTTGAGACACAAGTCTATATTTAGATATTATGCGCTGTAGCAAAAATAACGTGTTCAGTATTTCATTTTGAACATGTAACTAATGTTATCATTATTACTATAAATCATAAATGGCTATACTGACTTTATCCTTGGTCTTGTATTGTTCACTTCATAGACATACACCGGGTCCATACTTGTGGCTGTTAATCCATACCAAATCCTTCCAATTTATACTGCAGAGCAGATTAAACTGTATAAGGATAAGAAAATTGGAGAACTTCCTCCTCACATTTTTGCAATAGGAGATAACAG